>SNQJ01S0024855.1:6175-18412 GCA_010110895.2 Picea sitchensis | reverse complement strand
AATTAATCATGCCATCGCAAATTACTACTCTTTCAATCATTGTTTTTTGCCGCTCCTCGATGTTCATCATAATTTCGACGACCCTTCTCACTACATTTCTATCACGATGTCAAGGAGCCATATTTCGAAAAAAAATTCACTTCTTGTCACCAAGGTATGGTTGTCTCTATAACGACGCAACTTTGATATTTTGTCGATACATAGATGAGAGTTCAAACATGCGTCTTTCTATCGACGAAAATGAAAACTTTCGTCCATATACTGACTAAAATGCACATGCTCGTTGATATACCAAAGCAATAGCACTTTGAATAGTCATATTTAACATTCTCGATGATTGTCTAAAGTTTCAACATCTGTCAATATCCCGATGATGTTTGCGAGTCTTTAAAAAAACCAAATAGTCATTTAAAAGTGTTTAATGGTCATTGACTTACTTAGGATTGACATGGTAAACTATTGTCAGAAGTTTGAACGTGAGTCAATATACCAACGATGTTTGTGGGTATTTAAAGAAACCAAATAGTTATTTGAAAGTGCTCAATGGTCATTGACTTACTTAGGTTTGACGTGGTCAATGATCGTCGGAAGTGTGACGAAAGTTAGAGATTTCAACAATTTAGTTGTAGGTGCGACATCTATAAAAGTTTAATCGTTTGTTCATTATTCAACGCATGTAATAGTTTATTTTCTATGACCTACCCCTTGTTTCACATCGAATTCTTGATTTATATAGCTTGGATTTTGGACGTACTTTGAAGGTTAAATTAGAAATTTTTAATATCTCTTTGTCTCGTTTTAAATACTCATGACATAACCGGACAACTAATTTTTCTGGGGACATAAGTTTAATTTCTCTAGGAAATAGGTATGAGCATGTCTACTTAATTGGTTATATTGGCCTAGTTCTCTTTTATAATTGTTTAATGATTTACTTACTTTCTTATATTGAGGCTTTGAATCTTATGTGGTAAAAATGTATATATTTATATGGTTAATTTTGATGTATTGAGTAATTTTTGACTAGTACTCTTATGAACATTTAGTAAATCAATGACAACAATGGATTAATTAACTCCATACGTACAATGGGCTCAAAATCCAACGACATTTGTACTGTAAGAAAATATTGGTATATTGTACTAATATTGCATCTATAGTGGGTTTTCTTGTAATAAGAAATCCCAATGCCAAATAATAATAACAACATTACGCATCATGAAGAAAATGAAAGGAAGATTGCTAGGTTAAAAGTGACATTAGAGGCAAGGGAAAATGTGAAACTTGAAATCCCTTGCAATAAATGCAGGGGCTTTAACGAAATAAGACTTCTATTTAAAACAGTTAAGACACATTGTTCGAAATATGGGCACGTTGAAGGGGGGTTCTCATATCATCCCATGGTAAGTTATTCAGTATTATTATGTATTGTACTCTTTTTATTGACTGTAGTTATAAAATTTTCTTTTGTTTTAATATTTGTTGTATACACTAATTTTATTGATTAATTTTTGTAATTATAAAGGAAAATCCTCCTAGGTGTTTGTCACCGGAGGAATATGCAGTGCCTAGTAGTATTAGAAATATTGTTGTATAGGTTGAGGAAGATGGTTGTAAGGATATTGAAGATCATCATGATCAATTTAATTCTATTGAATTAGAAGATGACACCAATAATACTATTGATCCAAATGATGGGACAAATATATTGATCCATGACATATTTGCTTGTATCGATGAGGATGACAACTTTGATGATATTTATGATATATATTTGCTTGAGAAGGAACAATAACCCCTTTATGAAGGCTCAAGAACAAATTTTGTCTCAACTATAATGTTGTTGGTGAACTTGAAGGTGTTGAATGGTTTGTCAAACACTTGTCTCACATGGATCCTAAGGTACATAACGATATATTTCATCACATCTACGGAAAGGTCGAAATTCTTTCTCTTTTTTTAGTGTCAATTAATGTGTAATATATTAAGGATGTCATATTTATTATTACTATAATTTACATTAACTAGTAATTTTTTATGTTGTAGATTGTTAGGTGATTTTTTCTTGCCACCGTCAAATAATTTACCACACACATATCGAGAGTTATCTTCCATTATGAAAGCTATTGGAATGGAGTATTATGCCATTGATACATGTCCTAATGATCATATTATATATTATGGAAAATATGCATCAAAAAAAAATTGTCTGCAATGTCAAATCAATAGATATCGAACCGATCAAGTAACAAAAAAGGTTCCTCACAAGGTTCTTTGTCATATTTTGATAATCCACGTTTGCAGTGATTTTTCAGGTGTGAAAGCATAACACAGTTTATGGATTACCATGCACAACACATAAGTGAATATGGTGTTTTTCGAATGTCTGCAGATTCTTCTGCATTTAGGTACATCGATGAAAGATGATCGATTTTTAACGAAGAACCTCGTAATGTTAGGATTTCATTGGTAGCTGATGGTGTCATTACATTTGGTGAGATTAGGTCTATTTACTCAATGTGGCCTATTTTTGTTATAAACAATAACCTTCCTCCTTGGATGTCAATAAAGAGGGAGCACACAATGTTGGAAATGATTGTTCCAGGTATTTATTTACAATATGTGTTTGAACGTAGCTCCATTTCATTTGTACTCTTATTTATTATTAATGCATTATTCTTATACATAAACAAGGTATTAATTATGTGTATTTTCAACCAATTAGTTAAGTACCAAGTGAAATATATGAATGCATATATTGATCCTCTTGTCGACAAGCTACTAAAGTTATGGGTTGGAATTACTATGTACGACATCTCTAGACCAATAGGGAAAAAGAAATTTCAATTCCATGGAATACTTACATGGACAATTCATGATGCTCCAGGGCTAACACATTTTTGTGGTATGTAACGTCACACTACTGCACTTTAATAATATATAACTTTATGAAAATATTATCATGCATGTTTCTAATATCAATTCCTTGTTATATAACTAATATTACTTGTCACATTATTAATCCATTTCTTGCAGTTCTTCAAACAGAGGGTAAATTTTCATGTCCAGTTTGTGGTCCTAGGATGAAATCTTGTCATTCAAGAAGTTTAGGAAAGGAGGTGTTTGATGAGTATAGGCACTTCCTCCCTAATAACCATAGGTATTGAACTACTGAAAAACAAATTTTCAATGGGAAAGAAGAGATTTCAATAAAACCATGAAGAATGGCACCTCACCTATGGAAGTTGGCATATAATAGAAATATTACAGGTAATTAATTCTACTATGTATCACACAAAATATTTTACAATTTTTATTTGTATTGAATTATGTTCACCACATCTAACAATTATTGTTGTATAATTAATTCATTTACATTTCATAAAGGTCGTCAAGGCATTGATGGGCAACTTCCATGAGGAGTGAAAAATTACTCCATACAATTTAGTAGGTTTCCCTACTATGATAACCTACAAATAACTCATTTGTTTGATACAATGCATATCGGGAATAATATAACTAAAATTTTGTGGATAATCTTAGATGGAAGGAATGACAAAGAAAAAATTGTCAAAAATTTTAGTGACATTCAGGAATTCAATCATGCAATGCATGATTTGATTGATTCAAATAGAAATGTTGGAGACCAAAATCATATTCCATGGTTATTTACAAAGAATGAAATCAATGTTGTAAATGAGGCAATTCATAAAATTAAATTTCCCATGAAATTCTCTTCAAACATAAATAATATATTAACGAAGAAATGTGACTTTGGTGGGGTAAAAAATCATGATTGGCATACCTTCATTAAGGTAATTATTTTGGTAGATTTCTATTTTGGTAATACTTGTTTTGGTAAACCTTTATCAAATTTCAAAACCAAAGATAACGACAAACAAAACCCTCATGATAGGAGAAAGACCTCGACATTGAATCATTATGATCGACCTGGATCGACCCCGACTGCAAGAGACAAAACAAGAGACATGGTGAGACAAATAGTGACAGAGGAATGACAGTGAGATAGAGGAGTGACAGAGGAGGCCCTAGATCGAGTGACAAAGGAGACCCTAGACCAACAATGTCACCCAAATGTGTAATTTTTTTCCAACCCTTTACAAAGGCATCATAAATGATCAATATGGATTGTACTAGAGGAGTTTTGAAGATCAAGGAAAAGACAAAATATTTCTAATTTGAAACCTCCCCTAATTTATGTCTTACAAGATTGTAGGGGGCATTGATGGAAGAAACATATCATTATGTTGGGATTCTTTTCCACATTAATACTCGTTCTTATCCATTTTTTTCTTACATAGAGATTTTTTGAAACATGAAGACTTCAAACTTAATGTTTTCCAATTTTGGCATCTGATAGAAATCCCAAATATTTATGTACAGAATCTGCAATCAGTCTACAAATTTGTCAAGGATCGAAATATCTACATTATAAAATTATAAAGTATGATTTTTTTTAATTATAAAAATATTTATATCTTGTGTACTTGCCATTTTCCTTTTGTATTCGGATCCTAGATTTTCAAAAATTTGGTGTATCTATATCCATGTCTTGGTAACTTAGTATCTTTCCAAATTATTTCATTTTTCATCTTGCTATTCAATTCATGTGGTTGTTGTAACGTGTGTTATAATAAACATTGGAGTGAGGATGTTTCCATTATAAGAGGTGTGTTATATTATACAAAGTGCTTCCAAGCCATTCTAACCCAGGTATCACATGTCTTCTCTAAGTTATATAGATTTGGATAAGTTAGAACACTCTATTTTCAAGTTGTAACAACCTCTTCTTCCATTTCAAATTGTTTGTATTTGTTGCTTCACAGTGAGGAAATGATGCAAGATATTGTATATGAATTATGGACCTTTGTTGATAGGTGTTCACATTTAGATTGGAATTGTTTGTTAATGTACATTTATGTAGGTTTTAATATTTTGTAATCTTATGTAATCATATCAAATTCAGTGTCAATGAAATTTCGACATACATAGAAACATTGATTTCTAATTGTAGGTCTGCATTTATCCATTGATGCATTATAGAATATTGAATCTACGAAATTCCAACAGTGTTATGCCAATTACACTAGAACCATAAAGGACATTTTCCATTCGGGCCAAATCAACACAGACAGGGATGAATTCGAATTGTCCGCCCAACTTTCCAATGAGAAATGTTAGTGTATCCTTTGCTTGAACTCATATTTGACAACCGTGTGATGCTTGTGTCTGATGATTACAATCCACCTCTCATCTATGTGAATCAATTTTCAAAGGTATATTCAGTGTAAATTCCAGAACATACAGAATTGTGTGAATCTTAGATCTCTCCTAAATTAATTAATTGTTATGTATTTTTGATTTTCCATTTATTTGCTTAATGAAGAATATTTTATTAAGGTTATGCAAATATTCACACTTATTTTCATAGTTGTTTATCTTGTCTCCTCATCTTCTCTAAAATTTGAGGTTCACATGCTTTCTTTCTGTTGGAAATATATAAGGTATGCTCATTGATTTGAAACTTATATGCAACCTCACTTTATGAGATATTTGAGTGGCCATTCGTATTGTAGCTTGAAATCCATACTTGTATTGTAGCTTGAAAAATGGTTTTTTGTACCCCAGAGACATGAACAAATTTGACATGTGGCAGGGTGATCGTGGGAAGGTAATAGCCAACTCACAACAAATAAAGCATTGATTTTCATATGAATTATTGTTGAAAATCATTCAATTAACTTGTTTATTTGTTGATCCAAATGAGCACACCATAGCACAATGATCAGGGTGTTGAGATATATGATTCCCTCAACCCAATTGAAACAATTAGAAAGGGCTTGTGAAAGGTGAACAAAGAACTCATTCAATTGGCTATTTGTAAGCCTACAGAGGAGACCACAACAAGGATGAGATAGTTAGAGCAGACTATATATAAATATGTGATAAGTACCATTTTTAAAATAGATTATTTATGATATATATTAATTTATGAATTTTTGTTTTGTATGTTTATCTGAGCTAAAATAAAAATGGTTTATTTCTACAAAAATATTTGGAACCGACAAAAGATCCTGGCCTTGGGGATGTTGCTGGTAGCAGTGGTGAAAAAACCCCACAACGCCCTAACACGAGCCACATACCTTCAATTCTATTCACCTTTCCATGTGTGTCTCAGACGAATGCATCTCATGGAGCCCATGAGAAGCCCCCACAATTTGCGCTAGACCATGGCACACATGATGGTGTAGTAGATGGTGAATCTCATGAAGAAGAGTCTACACATTGATATCCTGGAGAAACACGTGTTCAAAGCACGAGAACAATATTGGTCAAACTTTTGATGGACGAAAACTTGGTTCTCTTGAAGATGCCACAAGTCCCAGGTAGTTATTAATATCTTAGTTGATTCCTATTATGTAAATATTGAAACCTTCATCTTTCAAATTATTTTAAACTAATTATCATATATTTTTGCAGGAAACAACATTTTTGCAGGACCTTGCATAAAAAGGCCTAAGATATTTTTAGGCCCATCATTTGCACACAGTGGAATTCCCAAAAATAATAATTGAAATACAATCTTTTTAACCATTTCTTCGACATGTTTAGTGATTCATTCAACAAACAATATATCACCTCAAAGGCGGGTACATATTTGAAATATGTTAGAGATCAATATATGAATCAATTAGTAAAACAACCTAAGTATGATCATCTTGTCGTCGTTCCTCAGAGGGAATGGAAGAATATACTGGAGGATGCAAAGGATATTGCATTAATACATGAAGGGAAGACACCACTTGGCCATGGAAGGTAAATGATATTTTGAATTTAATATGCCGAACTTTCTTTATTTGATCTATAGAAAAAATTGTGTTGTCTAAGTACATATTTGAAACTTTTCTTAGGCTCCCAGACATGTCAAAATATACCAAGGAAAGACTATATAAACACAGGAAACAAAAACTTGGCCAAAGTGGTTACCTAAGATTAAAAGATCGAATTGTAAGTACAAAACAATTTTACCATATTATTCATATCATCATACAATTTTTTTTAATTGCAACCAATAAGAAAAATTCATCGTAGTATGCAATGTAGGGGGATACATTCAACAATGTTCCCACCAAAAAAGACATGAAGATCGACTTCAAGTTCGGCTTTCAAGCAATGGTTGAACATCGAAAAATATTAGGGCAAACACAATCAACTGGCCCTTAAGGAGAGATGGTAATAAAATCACAAAAATGTAATTGTTCATTACTTGTAAGTACATATATCGAAGATTGATTTATCACATCAATTAATGTGTCTATTTTTTTTAATCATGCAAGAAACCCCAGTTTATTTGAAAATGGTACTGGATAGGAACCCCATGATTCTGGTGGTGTAGACCCATCACGATATGTGTATTTAAAATCAATTGTATATATTGACGATTAGTAATATTCAGTTGCAGATGGTGTACTTATAATGTTTCTTGTTTGAATGGCAGAGGATGTAGATGAGGTCATTTCTCACAGAAGAGAGGAACCAACGACAACCCAACCAATTGTGTCGACTAATCCTCTAGGTAAACAATAGAGTCATGATATGTGTATTAATGAATGGCTAATATGAATAATAATAACTAACCATGTACTTTTAATGCTTTATGTTGTTTCAGTGGATGACCTTGTAGTGCAACAATGTCCAGTAGTACGATGTATTACTAGAAGTAGTGGAATGGTAGATATGGTGCATAGCCATGCAACAAAACCATAATAGGGTCCGACAACTTAAAGGGTTCAAGACGATGTTAGTAGTGATGATGTAGTACTGAAGAATTTTATTAAAAGAAAGAAACCAAAAAGGAATTGATTGTAAATATTTTGAGGACAAAATTTATTAATATAAATGATTAGTTGTACAATTTTGTTTAAATTAATATGCATGATTGGTTATGGGGAATTGAGAGTGATGCGAAGGGCAGCGAGGGGCCAAATGAGCTTCCACCTTTAAGTGGTTGGGCCTGTTTAGTAGAGAATAAATTATTCTTGAAACCAAGAGGAGCTCGTTGTGACGACCCCAACCATTACGACTACAAGAGAAGAAAAAAAATAAAATAAAATATTGCTTGTTTTTAGGCAGGAAGGCAATGACAACAATAGTTGAACCACCCAACCTAACGACAAACACACGCACACAGATCAGGCAACAGGTAACAACAACTCAAGCACTAGCACAACGAGCAACTGGGTGAAGCATGTGTAAATCAAAAGAGGGGAGAAACTACCCGTTTGACACAACACGAAAACGCCTACAGGCTAAGGACAATCATCACAATCCCGACACAATGGCCTTGACGACCAGCACTACAACCTCTATGGCACACAAAACCCATACACATGAGGGAATTACAACCCAAAAACCAACTACCACTACAATGAACCATTCCCACAATGGGAAGCACAGACTTTGTCCACGTTATCATGCCTCTATCCCTCAGGGTGCACAATGATCTCCTCCTCAGGTATCCTACCAACACAAGGCAATAAGCGTGACAATAATCCTAGCACAACATAACATATCTAAACCCTTAACCCAGGCTAAACCCCTCGTGCTAGGAGGCCGAATCATCCGTCAAACACGCTGATTAACCCGTGCACCCAAGAAACGAGACAACAAGACAAAAAGGGATCTCACTCAAAATGAAAAGCGCAACTAGAAGAAGAATTTATTGTTTCCTACAAGGCAACGCGTGGTGAAACCGCTATGACCAACCACCATTTACAAATCGCTTGAAGGCACAACATTTCGCCATTGCATCAACAATGATCTTATCATGAGGCAACTACAACTTTTATTATACAAGGAACCTTCAAGTTCCTAAAACACAAATTTACAAGTAAAAGCAATCATTGAGGTAAAGGGTTAATACATATTAATTATTATATATTGGTTAAATTAACTATCTCAACCCTGACCAACTTATTTGTTATTATTATCACTTAAATTTAAAAATTAGAAGAAGAGTTGGTTAAACCAAAACCTTCCAAGTTACTTAATTAACGTTGGGCTCCAATCCCCAATCCATCATGTATTCTTACACTAAATAACTATAATTATGCAATTTGACAACCTAACTCCTTGAGGTGAAACAAATAACTAACTAGGTAAAACATAAGACCCTTCAAGTTAAAAATGAGTTTCATATGAAAATTTTGTTTTTATTACTAAACAACTCTTGTAGACAACTAGACCTTGATGCATAACCTGGACTTGCTAACTTTTCAAAATATTTTAAAACTGAAAACCAGAGAGAATATATAAATATATTGGAATTGCGGTGATATCACTCAATTATATCGTTGCCTTTAAGAAGGGTTTGAAAAACATTAAAAGAATTGCAAGGGGTTAAATATGCATGTTGTCGGATGCCTTAAGGGATGGAAACGCAGTCTAAATCAAGGATATACACGCTATCTATTAACACATGCGATGGTTGTTTATAAAAATTACTGCGCAAATAAACAACATGATGTCTAATAAAAATATATTAATTATGTCTATAAATCTGCCATCGCTGTCAATTAATAAACCAATAAATTCATTGTCCTGGCCATGCTAACATGCCTTCCAGAAGCACAAACTAGCAAATTATAGCACACCGATCTTTAAATGCATTAAGACTGTCCGCTAAGGCTGTCTATCAGAATGTAGTGGTTGTTGTTAAGGGTCTTAAAAGCAGAGATTGAAATGATAATCAAATTGTTGTCAAAAACTACAGGAATGCTGACAACAAATCAATATTGTCGAGTTAAAGGTATTAACCTTGGCAGAATCTAGATATACATAGTATGGCCATTATGTTGCAATTACACAATACAAATGCAGAGGAACATTAATTAAAATGAAGAGGATCATCCCAATAAAACGCAGAGATCCTTCCTTAAAAACGTTGTCACATAAAGTATAATAACCACCGTTAAAAAAAAATGTTGTCAAACAACCACTCGAGGTAAAGATCCATTGTAATAAGCAATAAGCAAGTTGATATCAAGTTTGCCATTTAACCAAGTAATAAGAAATATAAACCGTTGCCCCTTTTAAAACTGAAACTAGTAGAAAAACACGGTTAAGAAGTTGTTGTCTAAATTGGACATATTGCCGTCATCACCATAATGAGTTGTCTATAATCAATAATCTATCCGTCAATGTTACCATTGGAAACATTGCCTTTAAAATTCCACCTGATGCACCATATATACCACCATATATACACCACAAATGCGCAGTAGAGACGCCTCGATTGGCACAGTCAAACACAACACTCCATTTGTTGCCCTTCCATTATATAAAATCACTCTGTATTAACCAGTATGTTACATCAACTCACTGCCAATATATTAAGGCTATATATCGATATAAAATTGTTGTCTAACTGAATATAAAGGATGATAATGTTGTCAATCACTGTAATAATCAATTTAAATAAAATTGTTGTCTACATTCCAATCGCAGATCATCAATCAAATTAAAATGCTATTGTTGTATATTAAAACGCCTTTGTTGTCAATAGCATCAATTGCTATATAAGTATTGTCAATAGTATAATTTCGCTATGTTGATATGCTAGAAACGTTGTCCAACATTGATAGTAGAAATCGATGGTCTAACAAGATTTATATATTGCAATTTAACAAGATGAGGCTAACGAAATTATTGTTGTTAATACATGACAAAATTGCTATCCACTATTACATATCAAGCGGACATATCAAAAGTCATATAAATACATTAAATAATCATTTATAAATCTCTCTAAATAATTCAATTTCCTACAACATTAAAACACAGGTATATCAACAAGGAGATTCGTTGGAAGGTCGTGGTACTTTAAAACACATGTAAGGGTTAAATTCAACAGTATAACTAAATAAAAACTGGATGCATAAAGTGGTTTTTCCAACCATAAAAATGAATTCAACTCTGAATGCCTAAAATATTTAATTCAACAGTAGAATGAATTCCAAATCTGGGTGCAATCAAATCAATCATTAGACAATGAATCAACAATACTCATTCATAAGAGGGTGAAAGACTTACTCATTCAACCAAGGATCAATCAATGCAGAGATAGTAAGCGTAGGTGGTTGGGAAAAAAATATCCTTCACTCTTCATCCACACACAAAAAAGTAGGGCGTTAGAATCTATAGGTCGCTATGCACCGAAGTGATGACCGTCAATTTGGCTCCTAGCCGACTACTCAAGCATGGACTGATAAACTAGGGATGATGACGAAGTAAAAAGAAAAATGCTTCACAAAAATTCAATAAAACCAATAGGATAGTCACAACATTTAGGGATCAAATGCCAAGGGAATCAAGTCAAGAAGTGAGCTTAAGGCTAAGGGGAAATTAAGTTCTCAATTAAAATGCTTATTCAACACCTTCTTTACATAGTTAAAAGTACATAAATGAAAGCGTAAGGTCAATAATAATCTACCATGCAGAATAAAAACATGCGTACCATAGCCCAAGTCGCCCGCTCTGAGTTGTTGTCCCGCGTGCTCCGTGCAACTCCCTCTTGCCGACCGATGAGACTTCACCAGTACCTCCCAGACAATGCTATGGGTACTCTTCTTCCCCCTTAGTCCCCCAAGCCACAAAGGGGCCATGCACACTAAACTAGAGAACAACTAGGTCACAACTCGCCTCGCAAGGCCGAGCTACCACTCCTCATTGAGCTGGGTATCCCAACTCCCACAAGCTAAGTCATTCAAGTCTAAAATTATGCAGTGTAACATTACGCATAACAGAGGAGATCCATCCTCCTCCTCCTCCTCTTCCCTCCTTTATATAGAGTTTCTAAGTCATTTTCTTTCCCAAATTCCCATTTAATTTATTGTTCAAAAATTTAATTCAAAAAAATCCTCACCGTACATGTGTCACCCACTCCTTCATTGCACCAAAAATTAATTTCATTAATTATTTAATTACCGTTATTTCCTCACCCACCTAAAATCAATCCTAGAATCTCTCCTGGGTGTCCCCATATTCCCTTACACATTTTAATGACTTACCCTCTTACTAATTTACTAGTTGAGTTCAATTTAAAAAGTTCTTAAATGCAAGATACCTTACTAAGTTAGTCATTATGATTTTTCCTTATGTTTCCCTTTCTCTTTATGTTTCCCCCTTTTTCCCTTAGTTTCCTAATTATTTTAAATT
>SNQJ01S0024854.1:102858-120494 GCA_010110895.2 Picea sitchensis | reverse complement strand
GGCTCCAAGACCAAATATGTAATATTAAATTTTCCATTATCCCAATCCATCAACAACTTAAAATATCCAAGAACTTGCAAACACCTAATATTTTTTTCAAGTGCCACTTTCATCAACATCTAGAGGGTGTAGAATTCAACCATTTTATTTGCTCCGAGTCCTGCTCCATATTTTAAGGAGAAGAAGTGGTAATGATCTAAAAAGAGTATGACTCCATCCCCACAAATTTGTGTAGAGCCTTGATAAGCGCCATCAAAGAAGTCCCAAGGCTTTGTGAAATTAATACGGGGCTCATGCAATATCCTTTGGGATTTAATATTAATATTAATATCAAAATTGATGCCCAAAATAATTTTTTATTTTTTTTCTAAATAAATTTTGGTCGTCGCATATCTGACGACAAATTTTATCGATGTGACGGTTTTGCTATATAAACAACAAAAAGTTGTCGTCACCTATGCGATGACAATTTCTATTTATGCAACGGTTTTTCTATATAAACAATGGAAAGTTGTCGTCAAGTAGGCAACACCAACTTCTATTGATGCGTCAGTTTAGCTACATAAACAACAAAAAGTTGTTGTCGAATAGGCGATGACAACTTCTATTGATGCATCGATTTAGCTACATAAACAACAAAAAGCTTTTTTCGAATAGGTGACGACAACTTCTATTGATGCAATGGTTCAGCTATATAAACAACGAAAAGTGGCATCGAATATGCGACGACAAGTTCTATTGATGAGTCAGTTTAGCTACATAAACAACAAAAAGTTGTCGTCGAATATGTGACGACTGCTTCTATTGATGCGCTGGTTTAACTATAAAAGTTGTTGTTGCAATTTGGACGAAAAGTTGGTTTGAGATGGTTTGCCTATATTGTCGCTTGTGTGAGGTTTGATCAAGTTCGTCGAAAATTCCACGTCACATAAACCAATGTTTCAGAGACTCCAAATTTGTCGCCATATCAACGACATAACATCGCAATAGCGTTGAAACAACCGTCGCAAAATGGGACAAATATGCTAGTGTTACTCTGGGAGGTCATCTCTATAGGATACTGGAGGTAGTTCCGACTACTACTCCACCAAAACAATTCTGCAAGGTAATCTCTCATACTGGAAAATTCATCCTCTTCACAGTTTGTTCAAAGGATGAACATAAGACCGCTACAACCACTGTAGCCTCAATACCTTCTATCCAACAAAAAGAGATTTTCAAAGATAAATAAGATATTTTTTCTTCACCTACAATGGTGCCTACACAATGCCCCGTCAAACACATAGACAATAGGTTAGTGGAGCATGTTCAACCCCGCCAACAACCAGTTTGTGAAAGTCTTCCATAGACCAAGCATCACAACTTCTCCAAAAAAGCACACATCTCACCAAGATTCATATTCAAAAAATGATTTCCCCTCTTCCCTAAGAACTCAGCGCAATGGAGACTATTGCTTCCTAAGGGGGGAGGATTGATCCAAGTGGATGTTGGTGGCCACCCACCTATTCCAACTGGCTCCTTTTGTCAGTTTTTAGTTCAACACGTTCTTCTGTACTTCTTTGTAATTGTGAGTTCTACCCTTTCGGGGTTTTCTAAAGCCCTACACATCTTCTAGGTGGATATTGGTGGCCTCCCACCTAATCCAACTCGCTTATTTTTGTATGTATTCATGTCAACACATCTTTCTGTACTTCGAGGGTCGTTTTGGGGCCCTAAACAATTTTATTTTGGCGTGCCATATTCAAACTGTAGATGAAGTCAGAGTTTGACAGCATAATTCATATTCCTCTAAAATACCTTTCCAATAGGCTATCACTTGCATAAAACGTAGATCGCTTGCAAAAGTTACGACCACGAGAAGTTAATGTACTAACTTACCCAAATGGGGCCCACATGACTTTTGGTGTTTCATCTCCTAGGGTTAGGTTTTTGGATGTCTAGGGTTTTTTCATTCCTGTTTAACATTAAAAGGCCTTCAGAGCCTCATTGTAATCATCTTCCAAATGAGCGCAGACGTCACATCTCTTCTTAGAGATAAAGTTTCCACCATTCTAGCGAGTCTTGCACTCTGTATTTTTAAAGTCTCTTTACAATTATTTCATTAATAGAAATAAAGTATTGTTGTATTTCTCTGTTTCTGGCAATTTTCATGAGTATTTCATTGTAATTTATTTTCTTTCATTTCGTTTCAAAAATAAATCTAGATCAGTGGTATCAGAGAATGCTACTCTTGATCATTTTTTAGCGCGTGTCCCCGACAAGGTCTGAGTATATCCAGTTAAGTATCAAGTTTTTCTCTCTTGAGGAAAATCACTCTCGCACACCCAAGAAATCCTCAATGGCGGCGAAAAAGAAAGACGGTGGAGCAGAAGATTCTATCAACTTGCTGCTTGAGCAAGCTCTTGCGCGAAAGAGGGACGAAATGATGGAGAATTTTGCAAACATTCTTCAATGCCTACCGATAGCAACAAACACATCTTCATCAAGTGGCCATTTTGGAAGAACCTCTCCCTTCAAGGTACAACTTAATTTTGATATTCCCATATTTGAAGGTCACATAGATGTGGATGCCCTAGAAAAATAGTTAAATCTGTAAGAAGGTTATTTCTCTGTTCAAGGTTTTTCCGACAGGGAAAAGATCACCTTTTCACTCCTCAAGGCTCTCCCCCATGTCAAACATTGGTGGGAAACTTACTAGGAGAAAAGTTCCACAAAGGAATATGGAATCTATGGGGCCGATCCCACTTGGAATTTTTTTGTGGATGCGGTCAAAGAACAATACTATCTTGTTGATAACTATGAAGGCTAGTACATGTGATGGACCACACAGTGGCAAGAGAAGAGACAAACAGTGTCGGATTTCACAAATAATTTCCATACCTTGCACACCAAGCTGGGTATCAAGGACTATGAGCGACATCTAATTCTGAAATACTGTGGGGCTCTGCATAGGTGCATCCAAACTGAAATGGATTTCCTAAACATCTCATCATTGGAATATTCCATCGATATGTTGTCAAAATCAAGCATAAATTTAGGCACCAGAACAAATGGGAATTCGGGTCTGAAACTCTGCAAAAAACAAAGCACAGTAAAGAAGGCCCTAACCAACAACCCCTAGACAACCAATCCAAGACACAAGACAAAAAGGGTAAAGGGAAGATGAATAATAACACTGGGAAGTGGTGTGACTTCCACAAATTTACCTGACACAACACCGATGAATGTCACTCGAAACATTAATTGGTGGTCGAGGTCAAAGACACGGAGCCGAACCCTAATTCAGAATTTGATCCAAAAAATATTGAAAATAGTCAAATCATCGACGCAGACCCCACTTCCACTTTCATGATCGCAACAATTCAACCAGAAGAATCAGTATATCCTGAATAGGGGGAGTGCCTCATCCATTCACAAATGTGGGTGAAGGGGACCCCGTTGCATTTCATTATTGATAACGACATCCAGAAGAACTTCATCTCAGTTAAGGCCTTCAAGTTGGGGTTGTCGACAACACCACACATGAAACCATACAACATCGGGTGGCTTCACCAGGGATGAGATCTTCGTGTCATCCAATAGTGCCACCTGTCCTATGGAATCCAACCCTTCAAGGATGAGGTAGTGTGCAATGTTACCCCTTTTGATGTTTTTGATGTTGTTTTGGGTCAACCATATATGCGGAGACGTCATGTTGTATATGAGTCTAGACCCCGTAGTGTCATTATTACTCTGGGAGGTCATCTCTATAGGATACCAGAGGTAGTTCCAAATACTACTCCACCAAAATAGTGCCACAAGGTAATCTCTCATACTGAAAAATTCATCTTCTTCACAGTCTGTTCAAAGGATGCACAAAATACCGCTACAACCACTGCAGCCTCAACACCTTCTATCCAACAAAAATAGATTGTCAAAGAGAAAGAAGATATTGTTTCTTCACCTACAATGGTGCCTACACAATGCCCTATCAAACCCAAAGACAATAGGTTGGTGGAGAATTTTCAACCCCGCCAACAACAAGTTTGTGACAGTATTCCACAAACCAAGAAACACAACTTCTCCAACAAAGAACGCAACTCACCAAGATTCAGATTCAGAAAATGATTTCCCCTCTTCCATGGGAACTCAATGCAATGGACACCATTGCTTCCTAAGGGGGTAGGATTGATCCAGGTGGCTATTGGTCGCCACCCACCTATTCCAACTGGCTCCTTTTGTTAGTTTTTAGTTCAACACATTCTTTTGTACTTCTTTGTAATTGTGGGTTCTACCCTTTCAGGGTTGTCTGAAGCCCTACACATCTTCCAAGTGGATACTAGTGGCCTCCCACCTATTCCAACTAGCTTATTTTGTATGTATTCATGTCAGCACATCTTTCTTTACTTCGAGGGCCGTTTTGGGGCCCTAAACAGTGTTATTTTGGCATGCCACAATGAAATTGTAGACGGAGTCAAAGTTTGACATCATAATGCGTAGCCCTCTAAAATACCTTTCCAATGGGCTATCACATGCCTAAAACGGAGATCGTATGCAAAAGTTACGACTCCGAGAAGTTAATGTACTAACTTACCCAAACGAAACCCACATGACTTTTGGCATTTCAGATCCTAGGGTTAGGTTTTTGGATGTCTAGGGTTTTTGAATTCCTATTTAACATAAAAATGCCTTTAGAGACTCATTGTAATAATCTTCTTGCGAATGAGCGTAGCCATCACATCTCTTATCCGAGATAAAGTTGCCACCATTCTAGTGAGTCTTGCACTTTGTATTTTTATAGTCTCTTTACAATTCTTTCATTAATAGAAATCAAGTATTGTTGTATTTCTCTGTTTCTGGAAATTTTCATGAGTATTTCATTGTTATTTCTCTTCTTTCATTTCATTCCGAAAATAAATCCGGATGAGTAAAAAGAAGATCTTTGAAGAACCTGAAGTTGAAATTGTAACATGTTATCATAATCATAATCAACAGACAATCAGAAAGTTGTTACATTGTTACCATGTCGCAGAAGATGACCCAACAAAAGAAAACCTACGTGATATTCAGATTACAAAAGTTGAAGGGGAAAGATAAGTAGAAGCTCCACAACTAAAATTAGAAGAATTTGATGCACCACTGAAGATAAAGAAGGTAAATATTAGAACAGAAGAGAATCCAAAGATTGCAAGTATTGGTGACTATTGGGATAACAAGACAATGGAAACAATAATAGAGTTAATGCGCGAATACAGTGACATGTTTCCAGCGACGTTTCCATAAATGAAATGGGTAGCAGGAGAAATTGGAGAGATGAATATGCCCTTGAGACTAGATGTTAGACCAATAAGAAAAATACCATATAGATTGAATCTGGTATATAAACAGAAATTTAAGGAAGAAATTGATAAATTGCTAGAGGATGGTATAATAGAACATGTTGAAGAATCTGAATGGATTAGCCCTATGGTAGTTTAGGAGAATAAGCAAGGGTAATAAGTATCTATGTAGACTTGAGGAAGTTGAATGATGCTTGTCTTCATGATCCCTTCCCTACTCCATTTACAGATGAGGTATTGGAGAATGTAGAAGGACAAGAAGCATATTCATTTATGGATGGATTTTCAGGGTATCACCAGATCAGAATAGCACAAGGGGATCGTCATAAGACTACATTTTCTAGAGAATGGGGGTCATATCAGTACATAGTGATTCCATTTGGATTGAAGAATTACCCTGCTATTTTTTCAAGGGTAGTGGTAGGTGCATTTAATGATTTTATACATAATTTTTTGGAGGTTTATCTGGATGATTGGACAATATTTAGCTTATTAAAAGATCATGTTGAAGTTTTAAGATTAATGCTAGAAATGTGTAGACACTGTCAAATTTCCTTAAATAAGAAATGCATATTCAGTGCACCATTTGGAATTTTTCTAAGGCATGTGGTGTGTAAACAGGGCCTATTGGTTGACCCTGCTATGATTGTTGTTATTGTTAATTTACCACCACCTAATTTAGTGCGCCAATTGAGAGCTACACTTGGTCATATAGGCTACTATAGGAAGTTCATAAGGATATATGCACAAATTACTGCGCCCATGGAGAAACTATTAAAGAAGGATATCAAATTTTAGTGGAATGATGAGTGCCAATAGAGTTTGGACACCTTGAAGGAGAAAATGGTGACAGAACCAATACTGGTGTTCCCATATTGGTCAAAAGATTTCCATGTTCATGTGGCTTCCTCTTCAATAGCACTTGGAGAAGTATTAACAAAGCCAGGAGAAGGTGACATGGATCACCCAATAGCATTTGCAAGTAGGAAAAAATCAAAGTCAAAACATAATTATAATACAACAGAGAGAGAAGGGTTAGCTATGGTGTATGCATTGCAAAAGTTCATACATTATTTATTAGGCCAACATTTTAAGATGTTAACATATCACTCTTCTCTTAAATATCTAGTCAACAAGCCAGTGCTGGGGGGAAGAATGTGTATATGGTTGTTTTTATTTCAAGAATTTGATTTTGAAGTAGTTGTCAAGCCTGTAAGATTGAATGCAAGGCGAGATCATCTATCCAGGATAACCAATGGAGAGGAACCAAGCAGCTTGGAGGAAAATTTTCCTAATGCAAAACTCTTTTCAGTGCAAATTGTTGATGAATACTTTGTTGATATTATTGAATTTTTGAGTACAGGATTTTCCCCAAAGGAATATAACACTGTACAGAAGAAACATTTGGTGGTTAGAGTTCCAGATTAACATCTTGTTATATGAAACTTGTATAAACTAGGTGCAAATAACATTCTAAGGAGATGTTTTATGGAACATGAACATCCTATCATCTTAGCAGAAGCACATGAAGGAATAGCTGGAGGAAATTATGCAGTAAAATCCACTGTGCATAAGATACTACGCACAGGATTATGGTGGCCAATAGTTTCTAAGGACGCAAAGGACTATTTTTAGGCTTGTGATGTATGTCAGAAGGTAGGGAAGCCATCCAGGAGGGATAAGATGCCATTAAGACCTCAGATAAATCTTAAAGTGTTTAAAAAATGGGAAGTAGACTTTGTAGGACCAATTAATCTGCCATCTAGAAGCTCAGGAGCAAGGTATATCATTAAAATGACAGATTATTTAACCAGATGGGTTGAAGGAGCAGCAGTAAAATATTACAATGCACTTCCTATTTGAACATTTAATTAAAAGATTTGGATGCCCTAGGATTATGATGAGTGATAAAGGAACTCATTTTATCAATAGTACCATTCAGGTAATGACTGAAGAATTTGAGATACACCATCAGAAGTGAACTCCATACCATCCTCAAGCTAATGGAACGGTAGAAGCATTTAATCAGATATTGAAGAATTCCTTAACTAAGAGTTACAATGTGAACATGGATGATTGGGATTTGAAGATACCAGCAATATTATGGGATTATAGAACTACATGCAAGAAACTCATAGGGTAGACAACTTTTAGATTGGTGTATGGTCAGGAAGAAGTAGTCCCTTTGGAGTATTTGATACCTAGTTTGTGCATTGAAACCATTACAAACATGATAGAAAGAGGCACAACTCAAGAAAAATTGGCTCAAATCGTGGAATTAGAAGAAGACATGATTATTGCTAGTTTCCATCAGGAGGTATAGAAAGCAAATGACAAAGATTGGCATGATAGACACATTAATAAGAAAAACTTTAAGGAAGGATATTTGGTTCTCCTCTATGAAAACAAATACTAACAACACCTAGGGAAATTTAGGATACATTGGCTAGGGCCATATGAGATAAAATATGTCATAGATGGAGGTTTTGTGTAGCTATAGGGTTTAATAGGCAAAGAGATGCAAGGATTGGTGAATTTCAAACAATTGAAACTGTATAGGGACATTCAACCCAACAACCCTCAGTGGATGCAGTGCAACAAATTAGAATGGTACATAGTGTAAATAGTAGGAGTTAAAAGAAAAAGAAATATTTTTTTTGGAAAAGCATGAAAAATACAAAAATATGAAGTATATGGATAAGTTTTATGCATATAGTTAGATGATACAACAAATAGAAGACAACAATTGGTATGAAAGAATAGGAATACACTATGTACCATAGAAATTTTTCGAGGCAGAAAAAGTAGCACACCGATATAGAAAGTAGCCGAAAAAGGAAAAGACGGTGGTCGAAAAAGTACAATTGCTACAGAGAATTTATGGCACGACTTATAAAAGGAGAAAATGTGAACAATGAGACTCATTCTAACTTTATGCAAACAAGAGATAAGGATTTAAAATTCGGTGCGAGAAGGTATTTCTGAAGTATTCAATGAAGATTCAGAGAAACCTCTTCAAGATTTAGCAGAAAGGTGCCACCAAAGGCCGAAGCTCCCAGCCGAATTGCAAGAAAAACACATAGGTCCACGAGGTCACCATAGGATATAGCATCCTAGGGGTAAAAAATCAACTGGAGTGAGTGGTAGATGTGGATTCCATTCCTTCACCATCCATCGAGCTGGTTAGTCCCAAAATGGTAGAAGAACAACAGATTCCAATGACAGAGGAAATGAATGTTGATACACGGGGTGGAACAAAAAACCCTAGTACAGAACAGAACCCCACGAAACAACTTGGACTAGTCATAGAAAAACCGTAGGTACAATCGATTTAGAAAGATGACTAATGAACAAAGTCGGATGATCTCAGAGAACAGAATGAAGAAGCACAACCGGTAGAAGAGCTCATACAAGAGTTAGAGGAGAAAGTACAAGTGGAGGATATTACAGAAAAGTAAGATTCAAATGCAGAAGNNGAAGAGAACCAAGAAGAAATGGCAGGTCCATCAGCATGAAAGAGGAAAACTAGGGGAAAACCTATCGCACCAAGAACACCAACCAAGTAGAATGAGCTAATGATGTCATTACCACAAATACTTGATGGAGTCAGAATAGTTGGTGACATGTTAGGGTCTGTTAACAAACTAAGGTATGTGAATCACGATGTGGAATACATGGAAAAGTTCCCTGATTTTGTGAAAAAGATGTACATGGAGAGAAAAGGAGAAGGCCCATTAGGGGATCCCATTTTGGAGCCGAAATATTGGATTGAAGGAATTTATAACACAATGATCATGAACCTGCTAGAGATTCCCCACTTTGGGAGAGGAAAAGATGTAAATGCCTATGTTAAACATATTTTGGCACTAGTACATGGGGGCATCTTATGGAGGGAGAGGCATGTATCCATAGGTGTAGACCTAATTACAGATATCACAAGTTTACCGACAGAAGGAGAAACACCAGAGCACTATTTGGATGACAAGACACAAGAAAAATATTTAATAGAGGAGATGAATAAGAAATATGGAACTGAGAGAGGGTACCGAGTAATAATCATCAATCGAATCAGTGAACCTAGTGCAGGATCATCGTCAACAAGCCTACGTAGAGAGACAACTCAGTGCCTTGGTGCGTCGTTCAATCATTTCAGAATCTTAACCACTGACAATTCCTACAAATATTTTTTTTTGAAATGATCGGAAACTGAAGAAGATCAAACACTTGGAAGCTGAATGATCATGAATGATCTGGGAGTTTCACTCCTAGACTTTAATGTAACGGAAATTAAGTAGCAGTTAGTTTTTTTTTCTTGAGTAGACGAGTAGTCGGGGGAACTCTAAGAACCCTCTGAGATAAATAGAGGTTTTGTATGCCCGAATGAGGTTGTTGCAAGTTAGTAGGAGAATGTTGTGATGTAGTTGTTGCTGAGTTTGTAGTTATTGTTTTATCATAGCTATAGCCATTTTACTTTTGAATGAATATAACAGAGGAAAATTGATCCAATGCATGGTGTTGCTACTATTTATAATTCCCTGTTATTCTTGTTTTCATGAATGAATGAGATATATTGTTGAGTATATGAAACTTTGAAGTGTTTAGATAAGTTTCAATTGTACTCTTCATTGAGTTCATGCAAGGTGTGCATACAGTTCGCAAGGAGTCCGTTGACAGAGTATGTTTCGACTCAAAAGCTCAGAAGAGATAGCATGAAACTTCCCTTTGTAAGGAGTGCAAAGAGACTGTTGCAAGGTGTGCACAGTCGCCGCAAGAACTTAATTCTTGTGTGAGAATCTACTGCAAGGAGTGAAAAATTTTGTTTCAAATCATAAGCTCATAAGAGATAGCGTAAACTTTCCCTTTGCAAGGAGTGCAAAGAGACTGTTGCAAGGCGTGCAAAGTCACCTCCAAGAATCTAAGTCTTGCATAAGAATCTGTTGCAAGGAGTGCACACATCTGAAATTTGACTAATTGTCGAAGTAACCCTCTAAGGAGTCAAAGGGTTCAAAGGAGAAATATCACGAGAGATAGCGGGAAAAATATTCAAGGGAAACGAAGTTCTAAAGATTACATGAGTCATCAACTAAGATTCATTCAAGAGGGAGCGGGATCATTCTGGATCGTCAAATCTAAAAAAAGTGCACGATCTTTAGCCTCTGTGTGCACATAGGAGGAGAAATTGTCGAAGAGCCAAAATAGACCCTGGTCATTGGTCGCCAGGGGTTACGTGTCGACAGATCTGAGGATTCGGGAAAAATCACTTCGAAGATTTCAGTTGAGAATTGAAACTCCTGAAACTTGAAATCAGAAGTGAATTTGGATCGTCAGATCCAGAGGGACTTGTGTCAACCGATTGTGTACTTTGGGTAAAGCGCACTGGGAAAAGGCGAGCGTGGAGAAGTTGAGAATTGAAACTCCTGAAACCCGAAATCCGAATTGAATCTGGACCGTCAGATCCAGAGGGACGCGTTTCAATCGATTGTGTACTCTGGGTAAAATGCTCTAGGAAAAAGTGAGAGTGGAGAAGTTGAGAATTGAGATTTCTGAAACCCGAAGATCCAAAGTGAATCATAGCCATCCGATTCAAAAGGAAATGCGACAGAAATCCATGGACCCCGGGTAAAGACCTGAAGTAAATCATAGCCGTCATATTAAGGAGTACACGTGGTACAAATCTATGAACTCCAGGTGAAGAACCGAAGTGAATCTCAATCATTTGATTCAGGAGGACACACGACAGAAATACACACACTTCGAGGGGAAGTGAGTGGGTAGGAGTTGAGAAACCCGAAATCTGAAGACCTGAAGAAATCGTAGTCGTCGATCTGCAAGAGACACACGTCAATATATTGTGAGCTCCAGGTGAAAGCATTGTGGAGAAAGTAAGGTTTGAGAGTTGAAAACTCTGAAACCCGAATTGGTGAAGCAAATCACGACCGTTGATTTGAAAGGGGCACGCGTCAACAAATCGTAGAGATCCAGGAAGGCCCAATCCGGAGAGAAGGAAGGAAAGGAGACAAATCTAAATCATTGATCAAGAGGCTCCACCCGAGATCATGAGATCAATGGTCATGCAGGATTGTGGGGACATAAAGTGCTCGTATTATAAAAATTTGAGAGTAGGCCGCAATCGAAACCATGGTATTATAAAATGGACGCATGGCAATTGGTAATGAATTGCGGGGAGAAAAGCAGGTTGATCCCAAACCACTCTTGGTTGCGCCCGCAATTATGTGTTTGTGTGAGGACATATCTCGAGGTCACATACGAGAAAGGGCTAATGGAAAAGGAGCTAGCACCTGAGCCCTGATAGTTCAGCAACGCAAAGGGAGAGGTCATGGGCGTCACATAACCTGCACCAAAATATGAAAAGGGCCTGTGTTTAATCACATGTGAGACCATAAAGGTTTCAGAGAGTCGATTTGGCTCTGAGAATTGAAGATCCTTGACCGGGAGGTCCCGCGGCCCCAAGGGAGAATAGAGGGGTATGCATCAAGTGGTATCAGAGCCTGATTTCATCTATAGATTTCAGGCGAAGGAGACAAAGGAGATAGTCTAATACCATCAAGTGGTATCAGAGCCTGGATTTTTTTTCAAGTAGCGAAAAAGAGCTCAAAGTTGTACTCTGTTTGTGAGAGAGAGTCAACACAATGCTACCAAGGATACATGTTGAGACACCTTTATCCAATCGCGTTGTAGAAAGAGAAATGCGAGAACTTGGTGCAAGATTAGAGGCAATAGAGGCAGCACAGAGGAGGGCACCTAATGTTGGGGACATCCATGATGCAGAAAGTGAAGAAGTATAAGTCGAAGAAGCTACAGGGGAAAATGTTTCTGAAGAACGCTTGCTGAGAGTGGTTGATAAATTAGGATCTAGAGACAAATTAGACATCCCAATGTATGAAGGAAATTTGGATGTTGAAGAGTTGTTGGATTGGATAACATCCATGGACAAATATTTTGACTATGAAGATGTCGATGAGGAGAAAAAGGTGAGACATGTTGTCACCAGAATGAAAGGACATGCAGCATTGTGGTGGGATGAACTGTAGGCTGAGAGGAGAATCAGAGGAAAACAAAAGATAAATAATTGGGATAGAATGGTATCCAAGTTGAAGGCTAAATTCATGCCCAAATATTATCAAATAAATTTGTTCAGGAAGTTGTAGAACTTGAAACAGAAGGGTATGACAGTAAAAGAGTACATAGAGGAGTTCTACAAGATTAATATCAGGACTGGACAGCGAGAGAAGGATGATGAAAAAGTTTCCAGGTACATAAATGGCCTGAGGTATGAAATCTAGGATGAGATCGGCATGATGTTAGTGAGGACAATAGAGGATGCTTATCATATTTCTCTAAAGGCAGAGGATAATTTGGCTAGGAAACAGAGTCAACGAAACAGAGGCAGAAGCCCAAGAAAAGGAAAGGGAGTTACCCATGATAAGACACAGAAATCCAAAGGTGAGACAGAGAAACCACAAAGTCACTCAGAAAGAGGAGGAAGTTCCTGAGGAAGACAAGGTGGTGGAAGAAGTTCTTCTAGAGGAAGAGGAAGAAGAGGAGGAGGAGAAGTAAGGTGTTATGCCTATGGAAAGAGAGGACACATGTCTTGGGAATGTCCCAAGAAAAAGAAATACGGAGGAGGTGAAGTTCACATTTTAGAAGCATAGAAAAGGAATGTTGAAGCAGAAGGTGCAGAGGATGGACCATCCCTGATGTTGAGGAAGGTTCTCTTAAAACCAGAGTCAGAAATTGAAAATTCAAAGTAGAGGAATAGTCTATTTGGGACAGCTTGCAAAACTAAAGACAGAGTATTCAAGGTGATAATTGGAAGTGGGGGAGATGACAAATTAGTATCCACAAAGATGGTGGAGAAATTGGAGCTGGAGACAATTTCACATCAAAAGGCATATAAAGTCTCATGGTTACAGAAAGGACATCAGGTAATGGTCACTAAAAAATGCCTTGTTGAATTTAAGATAGGAGGATATAGAGATGAAATTATGTGTGATGTGATTCCCATGGATGTATGTCATGTTTTGTTGGGAAGACCATGGAAGTTTGATAGAAATGTCATTCATGATGGGAGAAAAAATACATACACCTTAGAGAAGAATGGTAGGACACACATGTTGTTGCCAATAGAGGAGAAGAAAGTAAAAGAAGAAGCCAGCACAAGCATACTTCTCATGAGTGGGAAGGAACCCTTGAGAGAAGTCAAGAAGGAACAAGAGATGTAGTTTGTTGTGGTGAGGAAACCCAGAGTTGTCCTTACAAGTACTTAGATGGATAATTTTCCTGAAGAAGTTTGGGAGTTGTTGGATAATTTTGCTGACATCGTAGTGGATGAGTTGCCTAACTCGTTTCCACCCATCAGAAGTATCAACCATCATATTTATTTGATACCAGGAGCAATCCTGCCAAACAAAGTAGCATACAGATTGACACCTCAAGAGAATGAAGAGGTAAAGAACTAAGTACAGGACTTGTTAGACAAGGGTTTGGTCAGAGAAAGCTTGAGTCCATGCGCAGAACCAATTGTGTTGAGTCCAAAGAAGGATGAAGGATGGAGAATGTGTATAGACTCGAGATCCATTAACAAGATCATCATCAGGTATATATTTTCTTTTCCAAGAATGGATGACTTAATGGATTGTTTAAGTGGAGCAAATTTCTTTTCTAAAATAGATTTGAAAAGTGTATATCACTAGATAAGGGTGATAGAAGGTGATGAGTGGAAAACAACCTTTAAGACAAATGAAGGGTTGTATGAGTGGCTTGTTATTCCATTTGGCTTAACAAATGCCCCAAGTACTTTTATGAGATTGGTGAATGAAATATTGAAAGATTTCATTGGCAAGTTTGTGTTTGTATATTTGGATGATATATTGGTCTTTAGCAGGACTAAAGAGGAGCATTTGAGACATCTGACATTGGTGATGAGGAGACTATAGCAGGAGAAGTTATTGATAAATATGAAGAATTCCTCTTTTATGAAGACAACGCTCATTTAATTGGGTTGTGTGATCTCTTAAAATGAATTGAAGATGTGATGCAGGAGCATCTCCCACATCAAGTGAGCCAGCGTGGAAGCGGAGGACAGCTGGACAACCGCCAACACAAATTTTGAAAATCACCTTGGAAGTTATTGCGTGAACATTAATGTGTAAATTTAATGAAGCGCACTCGTATAATGTATTATACCTTGAGCGGATTGCTCTCGTCCTTAGTAGGTAGAAGGCATTTAAAGTAGTTAATGTAAAGTAGATAGAATTTAATTCTAGACTAGACAGATGTAGAGCGCAAGAGGGAAACGGGATATAGACACCCTCATTTGTGTATTGTAACATTATCAATGAAGCATTTGAGAAAGAGCAGGCAAAGAACTGTGTAAGAACACCCATGTATAGATATTTGGATTAATAGAAAGAATTTGATTCAAATTCATGGTTTGTGTTATTCTCTGTGCATGTATGTTGAATGATATGCTCATGAATGTTTGCTTCCAGTTATACATTTGCTTTTATATGCTGTGTATATGATTTCATGTTTGAGTTTGAAGTCTGAAAGGTAAATGGAATGAGTTTCAATTGTTTCTCTATTTGAGCCAGAGAATTCCTGCAAGGAGTGCAGTTGAAGTGTCCGCAAGGAGTGCATTGACAGAGGGCTCAAATAGAGATAGATTTTTTTCTCATTCACCCCAAAGGTGTAGTTGGGCATAGGAGTCGTGCAAGGAGTGCGCAGGCTGGGTAAAAGTCTCAAGGTTGCGAACCTGAGTGAAGTATCGAAGGACTGTTGTTGCAGGTGTGCGCAAAGTCGAAAGGCTTCAAATACTTAGACGTGTTTGAAGGTTGCCGCAAGGAGTACACGTAAGGGTCTTTTATAAAATCTCAGGAAGGTGAAGGCCTTCAAAATTTTTGAAGAGAAGCACAGGGGGCTTGTGCCGTGAAGTGTTTAAACAAGCATCACAAGTTGTGCGTAGGTGGACGAGTTCTGTGGAAGAACACTTCATCATTTCACATATCATTCAAAGGAGGAACGGATGGTCGGTATTCTTCGAGCAGGATTCGCGACACCTCGTGAGCCGTTAGATCTCACAGAGAAGCGAGGGAGATACACGAGTATTCCCACAGAGTTCCAAGCTCAGGACAGATAGAACCGTTGATCCGAGCCACAGGGGTCGTCGGATTTACACGTGAAATCGTGTATCGGGGTTTCGTGGGTTGAACTCCGTGAACGTAGCAACAGGAATCACGATATTGTGACACACGATATCCCGACGGGTACAAGAAGAGTGTGGGGCCACAGGAGTTAGTGGAGTGGACAGGTGGCATGAGTTTCGTAATCTCGCAGCGAGAAGTGCCGAAAATATTGCATTAGGATTCGCGATATTGCGAACCCTGAATTGTCGATGAGATGAAGCGTTGAATTGTCAACTCGCACGTGCGTCTGGGTTTCGGCATATCGGGAGTCGGGAGTCGGTAAGGTGAGTTGTTTGATATCGCGAGTGGCGAAATCGCAATAAGGAAAGTTCTGANAATCGAGGGTACAATGCTCGACCACTGACCTCATGAAGTCACGAAGTCCGATCCTCCGAGTGCAGAGAGGGGATCGCACGAAGAGTTCTGTGGGTGCATATTTCTCGATAGGGAAATAGAAGAGCCTTGGAGTTCTTCGGGCCAGTAGAGAACAAAGATCCTGTGAGCGGGCGTGCTTGCGAGCGTGTTCTATGTCAAGTGGTATTAGAGCCTTAGATTCTTGTCTGTATATTTCAGGCGAGGGAGGCATAAGAGGTAAAGAGTAATCTGATACACATCAAGTGGTATCAGAGCACAGAAAGGTTCTTTGCTTTATGTAGCAGAGAAGAAAAATTCACCATGCTGCCAAGAAGAGAAAGGCAATCACCCGATCCAGAGGATAGGGAAATGTCGCAAAGAAGAGGCAGACAGGTGACATACCCAGTTATGGAGAGATAAATGCGTGATCTCTGAGCTAGACTCGAAGACATGGAGACAACACAAAGACGCACAGCCAGTGCAGGGGATCTGAGTGATTTCGAAAGCGAGATTGAGGTTGAACGAGAAGAAGAAGTTGCAGCTGAAGATGCATCAAACGAGCGTTTGATGAAAGCTATTGCCAGGATGGGTGCAAGAGCGAAGATGGACATTCCAGTTTATGAGGGAAAATTGGATGCAGAAGAGCTTCTAGATTGGATTAGAGCTCTAGACACATACTTCGATTACGAAGATGTTGAAGAGGGCAATAAAGTCAAGCATGTTGTCACAAGACTGAAAGGACATGCAGCATTGTGGTGGGATGAACTACAAGCTGACAGGCGCTGTAAGGGAAAGCAGAAGATTAAAAGCTGGGACAGGATGATCGCGAAGATGAAGGCGAAATTCATCCCTAGAGATTATCAAATTACTCTGTTCAGGAGAATGCAAAACCTGAGATAGAAGCTGATGACAGTGAAAGAATACACCGAGGAATTCTATAAACTGAACATCATGGAAGGTCATCGGGAAAGCGATGATGAGAAGGTTTCTAGATATCTGAATGGTCTGAGATATGAGATTCAGGATGAGATGAGCATGGTAACCATTCGGACGGTGGAAGATGCTTATCAGATGGCTCTGAAAGGGGAGGAGAAGCTGAGCCGAAAGCAGAGTCAGAGAGGCCGAGGCAGAAGTCAGCCCAGAGGCAAAGAAGTTGCCCAGGATAAATACCATAAGCCCAAGGAGGAATGGAAGAAACCTCCGACTAGAACAAAAAGAGGTGGAAGCTCACAGCGAGGGCAGCAATATGCTGAACAGAGAGGGTAGCATAATGAGCAGAGAGGCGATTATGCTAACAATAACACTTTTCCTCATACTAGAGGTAGAGGAAGAGGCAGAGGTGGAGTAATCACATGCTTCACATGTGGAAATAATGGGCACAAGTCTTACGAGTGTCCAGATAAAAAGAAGGACATTGGAGAAGCTCATATTTCCAAAGCACAGAGGCAGGATGTTGAGGCAAAAGACGTTGAAGGCAGAAGATCGCTCATGATGCGAAAAGTCCTTTTGACACCTGAGAAGGAGGTGGAAAGTTTAGTCCAAAGGACAAAACTTTTCAGGACTGCTTGCAAGACCAAGGACAGGGTATGCAAGGTCATCGTAGATAGTGGTAGCATGGATAATCTTGTATCTAGAGAGATGGTAGAGAAGCTGGAGCTAGACACGACTGATCATCCAAGCCCATACAGAGTTTCATGGCTACAGAAAGGACACCAGGTAACTGTCACTAAATAATGTTTCGTTGAATTTAAGATAGGAG
>SNQJ01S0024854.1:68329-88245 GCA_010110895.2 Picea sitchensis | reverse complement strand
CTTAATGTCTACGTATATCTTTAATGGTTTTTTCTCTGATATCCTTGTGATGCTATGAAATATTGAAAATGAACGCATGGTTACATGATGAAATCCGTTATGTCATATGATGTTATTGATGGTTTGTAAAGTGCAATAGAAAGAACCATATGCGTATATGGACTATGGATAGAGTCAATATATGTGGACCTAGGATGGGGTTGGGTTATGTATAATTGACATTGTTTATTGTTTATTCATGACTATTAGATAGTGTTATTCAATTAATTTGTCTCCAAATATGTGTAGAGACAAGAAAATATTTTCAAACAAGATTACACATGGGAAAAGAGTTGTATGAAAGTTGTGACATGATGACTACCAACAGGAAGAGGAGGTATAGCTTGTCTATTACTTCCTACTATCTTCCTTATTGTGTAATAGGTTGAAAAACATGTTTTCTATGTTTTTTCCTAGAGGTTACACTGTTGTAAGGGTAGGTCACAAATTCAGTCACTTACGTGGTATTGCTAAAGGGTTTGCAATAAAGTGTCAATACTTATTCCTCATTGACCATTAGTCTATTACCATTGGTGAATGAGTTGGGTTATTTCAGTACCAATCATGATATCATCCCCCACCATTAAAAAACAATACTTGAAGGGAATGCATGAAAATGGTATCCTTGCTACATATTGGTAGGCAGTACTTAAAGGGCATGTAGGTGCATATCACACTTGGTATAATGCACTTGAAGAGTTGTAGAGGTTATTTCTAGCTCCTTCTATAGGGTAATTGAAGAATTGTAGTGATAATGTCTATCTCTTGGTGGATCGAATACCTAAAATCTCTAAGTTAACTTAGTCTCACCCTTGATATCGAATTTGATTTGGTTTATGTGTACTTTCTAGAAAGGCATCCTTTGGAATATGCATTTTATTGCATGGGAAATCAAATGAATTTGCATAAGTGGTTTGATTGAATTTAAAAAAAAGGGAAATAGAACTTACTTTTATAATTGGAAATATAAATATATTTAGAAAATAATGAGTTAAATAGAAAGAAAGTGATTTTATTTAAATAGAAAATAACATTTTCATGTGCACCCACTCAAAGTAAAAATAGGAGAAGAGGTTGGGATGTGATGAATAATTTTTATTTTACATTTTAAATAAAAAACTATTTGTGCATGGAGTGACACATGGGTGGGTGAATAATATGTAATTAGTAATATAAATAATTAGTAGTTTACATGAGATGAACAAATGTCACGAGCCTCAAAGGATATATAATAAATGAGGATTGGGCTTGAGAACTCATATTTTGCACCCGAATGTTGGATGGATGTCGTAATGCTCAAAATTTTCTTGGTGAGATGGTATTGTGTTTGATCTAAGAATTGTTCTAGTACCATGGATGCAGTGTACTGAAGCTTCAAAATTTAGATCAATCACATAAAATGTAGTGAAAAACCCATGATCACAAGAGAAAGAGACAAAAATAGAGAGGTATGTTCACTTGCCTCTTCAAGGTGGAAACCTCCAAGAGCAATGCTCCAAATACAATAACGATTCTTGAAAAAACAATACATAACCTTCTACTCAATATATAATTATCCATAGAGAATATTAACTACTTACAAGCCACTTATAATGAGGGCCGACCAACTAATTTGAGCCTTAAATTACTAAAAATGACCATTTATTACAATGACTTAATATTAATTAACTATTTAATGGGCCTTATTCAAGGAAGGTGGCCTCATACATTAATAAAGTATCTAAGTAAGGGGATTAGGGTAGGAACCTACCCTTAGAAAGTAGCATTGTCCTCAAGGATAAAGGAGAGGAAATTATTATAGGATCATTCTCAGTTCCCATGCAACATCTTTTGGTTGAAGATATTTCCACTGGATCAATACTTCCTTGGTCGTGCACTGAAGCAACTGACACTCTCTGGTATCCAATTTTGGTTCTGGTTGGAGCCAAATTTAACCTTCTTGATCAAGTTTTGGTAGGTTGGTTTGTACTTTCCAATTTGATCACACAACTTTCTTCAAATAGGACAAATGAAATTCTAGATGAATCTTGGAGTGGGTTGGGAGAGCCATCTTGTAGGTAACCTAACCAATACGCTATATGATCTGATAGGGACCATAGAACTCGAGAGAAAGCTTACGAGGAACTTTATCTTTAAGTGATGATTGTTTATAAGGATACATGTGAAGAAACACTTGATCCCCTTTGTTATAAGAACATTTAGATATATGTTGAGCAACTTGTTGTTTCGCTCAATTTTGCACCATAAACAAGTTGTCGTTGAGGATACAAATAATGGCTTCTCTAGTGTGAAGAGTTATATATACTACATGAACTTTGGAGGTGTTGGGTACATAAGATGTCATTGATAGGGGTTTTTGGCCATAAAAAAATTCATATGGTTTCATTTTGGTAGCTCCATGATAAGTGGTGTTGTACCACCATTTAGTAAGGGGAAGCCATTGCACCCATTGGTGTGGCTTTTGGGAAGAAAAATATCTCAAACAGGTTTCTAGGAACTTGTTGACCACTTTTGTTTGACCATCAGTTTGAGGATGATATGTAGTACTCATATTTAGTTGTGTACCTTGAAGTTTAAACAGATCTTGCCAAAAATTGCTAGTGAATGTGGGGTCCTGATATGAGACAATGGAAGTGAGCATACCATGTAGCTTAAAGATCTATTCCATGAAGGCTTGGGGCATCGAGGAATGCATGAAAGGATGAGCTAGGGAACAAAAATGAGCAGCTTTTGAAACATGGTCAACAACCACCATGATGATTGATTTTTTCTTTCTTTTGGGAGTCCCACGATAAAATCCATTGAAATGTCTATCCAAATCTATGTTGGGATTGGTAAAGCTTGCAATTTCCCTAGTATCGTCACCGTCTCTCACTTGTTTCTTTGGAAATTTTCATAGGATGCTATGAATCCTTTGTTATCTAGTTTAATGGCATCCCAGAAGAGTGAATTCTTTGTTCTTTCATAGGTTTTATTAAATCTAGTGTGATCAACTCTCACTAATGAATTATCTCCTTTAAGACTTGTTGTTTTAGGGGTGAATCATTTTCCATGATAATGCACCCTTTATGCCACAATGTAGCTTGTTTCCAAGTATAACTTTTAGGTGGATTGGGATATACTTGAACCCATTAGATGAGTTTCCTTAAAGTATCATTTTCTAGCCATTCCTTGTGGGACACCTTGATCCATCCTAGGCTTGGTAATGATAAGGAAAAGAGTGACCCATCCTGGGCTTGGTAATGATAAGGAAAAGAGTGACCCATCCTCCTCAAATTGTTTGGATAAATAATCATCCACAACATTCTCTTTATCCTTCTTATATATGATCTCATAATCATAACCCAACATCTTGGTGACCCATTTATGTTTCTCTAGTGAAGAAAACCATTGCTCATGCAAGTAATTCAGACTATAATGTCCAATCTTGATTTGAAAACACGTCCCTATGAGATATGGGTTCCAAGTCTCCACTGCATGAAAGATATACATCATTTCCTTCTCATATGTGGGTTTTCACAAATTGCGATCACACAATTGTTTATTGGTGAATGCCAAGGGGAATACTTCTTGGATTAATACTACTCCAATACCTCTCCTTGAAGCATCACATCTCAAGAAAAATTTCTTATTAAATTCAGGTACTGCTAATACTAGAGTAGTGCACATGGAATCCTTTAAAGCAACAAAAGCATTTGTTGCTACCTCACTCCATATAAAGGATTTTTTTCTAAGGAGTGAATTTAGGTGATGCAGGAGCATAGTTCCCAAAATCAATGTTATTGAGCATGCTTAAGGGGGGTCTTGGAATTTACCAAAGGGAGTGGGTTCCCTTAATGAAATTATTGTCTTTTTCCTAAGTTTTTATTTTAATTATTCTAGAAGGATATGGTTGTTCTGAAGAAAATGATTTTTTTTCCCTAATTACTATGTATATTGCTTATTTTGGGAAGTGTAGATTTTCCTAAATATGGGGGAATCGATCTTATTGATCCTCGTATATATGAACAAGAAAAAGGGATATTCTTAGGGATTTGTTAGAGCTTGAGGTTTTTACCTTCCAGGTATTTAAGTAAGCCTTTGGGCATAGTAGATAGTGTGGCCAAACCAAGTGAAATTAGGTCAAGATAGCCAGGGCCAGAGAAGCACCAAATGTGTGTAATCAGGCCATGAACGAGGTAGAAGGATTTATGAGTTGCATAATTTATGTACAAATTTGAGTTAATAGAAGCAATGTATTATGCCTCCGAGTTGTACGTGAATGCATCTTGATGTTATCTGTGTTTCTATGTTAATATGTATGAGTGCATTGAGGGTTATGTGTGGGTATGTCGACCAAGAATCTAGTGGTGATATCCCATCCCTTTTGAATATGGAAAAATTTACAGTGAAATGGTGATTTTCTTTTGTAAAAGATAGATACAAGCGTGACTAAAAGGCAGGATGAGAGTAAACTAATCTTGTTGGGAGAGGAACAAGATTGAGATCGAGGAGTCAAAGTTCCTATGAACTTCAAAGGTATGGAGGAAACCCAATGAACACAAGACGAAATCATGCACATTTATAAACTAAGAAGATCAACATTGGTAATTGAGTCACGTGGTGTGTTAACACTTGGTATTTTCTTTGAGTTGTATCAAATAAACCCTAAGGTAATTGTTTCAACCAACTTTAGATTGTATTATGACCTATACAACCAGAGAGGGCTCTCTCAGATGTCGAATGACTGATAATAACTCAAGGGATTCATCAATAAATTCACAGAGGTCAGATTCTACAGTAGGACATGTTTTTTTTTTTGTTTTAAAAGGTATGGTAGGGAAAACAAGAGATAAATTACCATTGAGAAATGGAGTCAAATTCTGAAATACTATAAAGATTAACACAACTATGTATTCTTGAGGGAACAAAGGAAAAATAAACACACCTTTTCAGTGAATAAACAATATTCAGATGATGGTAAGACATAAATAAGAAAATCCCATTACAAATGAGAGCATCTAATAATGATGAATTCTCAATTGTAACTTTAGAAGAAATAACATAAAGGATGACTACAACGAATGAATAACCTAACAAAGGGTGAATTCTGGATCTGCAATCATTTAAACATGACACCAACATTAACTATATGAAGGGAGCATCTATCAAGGATGAATTCTGATCATTTTCTCTTAGCTATGCTTAGAAGAAAAAACAGAAGTGAAATGAATGTCATATGGGGAAAAAACACACTGAAAGGGGACACCGTGATGAATCTTAACTAAAAACACTCTCTGCTTGTATTAAAACTCATGAGAAATTATAGAGTTTTCCATGTATCAAGGATGGCCTCTCTCCAAACAGTCGAACCCTTGAAATATATAGACCATTACAATAAACAAATTGTCTCTATCTTTTAGGAACAAAAAACTAAATCAAAATCAATTAAAATCTCAAAATAAAATAAATCTAAAAAAATAGCAAAGTCTCTCGAATTGTTTGATTTGTTAGTGGATTTGTCCTCTGCTTGAAAATTTTGTATAGATTGCATTGACTATTGATCCTCTGCCTTGGAATCTGGATTTACCTTTGACTAATTATCAATTGATACCTAGTGTCCTGCTCTCCAGCTAACCAAGATATTTTGATTTGATGTGCTGACCTCTAAATATGCTTCTAAACCTTTGTTGCTAATTACAAAGCTGCTAGACTTGCCATATCATTTTATGTTGACTCTTCTTGTTCCTTGAAATCAAGATCTGATTTCCATTTGCATTCTCTAGATACTCGAGTATTACCCCAAAATGGTCAAAACAATATCTTGACAAATTCTTCAAATATGGAGATTCTATTTTACTTATTGATTTCATGCCTTTGTTTTTTGGATAAAATATTTTAGCTTAGAGATTTTGTTTGATATGGATCTTGAGCTAACTAACATTAGCACTACAATGACTAGCCCCAACATCAATATATTTACTTATGGGAAATTTGAGAAAAATTGTAGCCTTCATGCTCTGGATTCATGGCACCATTTCTTGAGGGATAAAAACACTGCCAACTTCTCCTTGAGACAGCCCTGTACAACCAAATGCACCTTCATTGGTTGTGGAATATTATATGTATGAAGGTGAGATTCTCTTGACATTTTCATTTCCAATCTCACACTTTACCATTGTTAAATAACACTTTCCATATCAAAAATCAAACAAGAAACAATCTCCCATTACTTAGATATTTGAGCCTTAAACAATGTTGGAGGAAGGGCTTAGACCTTCTATAAGCAATTCCATTCCAATACTAATCCTTCTCCTCCATGAACGTTATTCATTGTTCTCATGATATGGACATAGGAATCCGTTTATATGCAAGACACAGTGTCTTCAAGTTCCTTGACTTTCAGGCATTTATCTCTAGCACCTCACACTAGACTATAACTATGAACATGCTATCCATTTTATATGATTTAGGGAGATTTGAAAATATTTATATCTTCTCACTTCCAAGTGAATTGTCACCAAATTCTCTACCACCTTTGCGTAGCAAATTGGAGCTACTGCTGCGCAAGTGCTACCTACAGCGTTTGTGTAGCGTAGTTCATCTTTGAACTATTGATTTTATGCCTTGATATCTTCACTTGAATGTTGAATTTGTGCCTAAGAGAATGGGATGTTCTGCCATTTTTACCCTATCTTCCCCTCAATCTGTTGATATCTATGCCACTCGAATATCCAGATATGATAGTGAAAATCCAAGATATGTTTTGAAATGTGGAAACATGTCTGCAAAATATTTTTGAATGCTGGTGTTTTGTCCCATAAAACTTGGGATATTTAATTTAAATGATGATATCGTTGAGATTTCATTTTTATATACTAGTATTTCTCCCCAAAATCAGGGATCTACATTCCTCTTCCAGGGGTTTTACCACTGCTAAAATGATTCCCGAAAAATTGTGCCTTTGATCATACTTCAGTTATCGTTTGGCGTGATAATGATAAACTTCAGAGAACAATAAGTGTTTGGAACACAGAATGGTGGATCGAGACATAAATTGTTCATTGCTTCTTGTATCTATTTTGACAGAATGAAAAATATTGACCACCATTTGATGAGACATCTCAATGGAGCTTCCTGGAACACCAATACTGAGGAAGAAGTTTGCAATACCTACTACTTTATCTTCATAAACATTTAGCTTCCCAAGAATAATTGTTGTGAAGTATTTAACTCCATGCACAATGGAAGAAGTAGCTGAGAGTGAGCCTCCATTTTCCCTACTAGCATCAACTTGCTTTTCATTAAAGTATAATGACCCATCCTCACAAATTTCAAAGTTATCAAATAGATTGATTATATCATTCTTGACCTATCGAATCTTAGAGTGTTCAATGTTAGACTCTGCCAATGCCACGAACCTGAAAATACCTCAACTCCTGATAGGTTTCCTCCATCATTCCATAAGTTCCATCCTCTTTGGGTACAAATAACTCGACAACTGCAAATCTGTGGGTTTCTAACATAGGTTCGAATAAAGCAACTACCCCGCATAGTACTGTTAGGAAGGCCTACAGAGTGAGATCATTGGGTTCTTCGAAAGTTCAGCGTAAACAAAGCACTTGGCATTTTGTTGTCATTTAGCCTCTCGATGTAGCTTCCTCGTGGCTTGGCACTCGGTCTTGATTCTGGTCCTCGATACTTGAAACTTGAAAATTTGCATTACACCTGGAGGTTATGATAATTTACAGAAAGACAAAATATCCCTGCTTGGCGCTCATAACCATTCATTTAACACTTAACAACTGTGAAATTTGACATTTGGCGTGAGCATCGCTGCATTTTACTATTATTTTACTCTGTAGGAAATTACCCCACATTGATAAAGGAAAAGGCATACATTGATTTATATATGCCCCAATGGTTCCAGTGTTATTTGACGTGTTGAGCACTTTATGTCCTTGTGGGCTCGTCCATTGTGGTTTGGCGGTTGGGCGCTAGGCTTTGGCTTGACTTGTGTTGTTGTTAACCCGTGTTGGTGTAGGTGCTTGTGCGATGGGCCCTTGTGTGTTGTGTTTTCTTAATTGGAGATTGGCCCTCGGACCAATATTTTACAAAAATAAAATTCAACCGTGTAATGAGCCCGAAAGAAAAACTTTTGGCTAAAAACTTAGAAATTTTATTTTCCACAATCATAAAAAAAATTTATGTTTTTTTTAGCCCAAAGAAACTGAAATTTAATGAAATTAGTCTCAAAAGCACCAAGATCAGTCTCAAGAGCATCGTGATCTTTTAAAGCCCAATTTTTTCCAAGGTTATAAAAAATGGCAGGTTACAACATCTGGCTCCAACTGGGGATGGCGTCCTCCCTGCGAGGCAACAAAAATCTTTTAGACCAAGTGCCTATCCATTGAGATGCTCCAAAAACATGTGTGTACCCTGCTCTGACTTGTCACCTGTATCCACTGAAAACCCAAAATTGTACATGCTCCAACCTGAAATCTGGAAACTAAGATGAAAATAAAAAATGCAAATAGTTGAAAGAAACGATCGTAGTATTGATCTTATTCACACTCCTACCTATCCTACTTTTCTAAGCATAAAGGTCGAATCAAGTGATCTCACACTTCCAATGAAGCTAGTCAAGCAAATGGCTTCTTAACTGCAGCCTGCTTTCAACTCCTCCAGATAGAAAAAATAACTTAGCAAATGATAACTCAAACTGAAAACCCAATTCAATCCTTGCATTCTTGAACAACACATACTTCATATTCTCTGATGATTCCAACAAACCAGAGAAAGGATCCTCAAGAACATGAAAAAATACCATCTCTTTATGACCAACCACAAGATCATCTTTAACTAGTTCTTTCTGCTTATTGACATTATCTATGTCATAACAAGGCTTTTGAATATCATCTTCATTTTTTTTTTAGGGTTGCTTACTAATTGAAAATTCATTTTCTATAGGAAGGATAAACCTCAGAGTACTAACCTTAGGCCTAAAGTCATAGTACCTGTAAAAATCAGCCATTGCAGCCTGATATCCTGCTTTATACTACTCTGAATTAGCCAGTAACGCTTCATCTGTCTTTAATTCATATTGTTCTTGCTGTTGGTCAGAAAATTCTTCAAAAGAAGATGAATCTTGGGATATCCCTTGGATTTCTTGTTCTATCTCAAGTTCCATCATAAGATTTTGTAAACATTCTAACTTATCCTCTTGACTAAAGGTATGACATGAATCAAAATAAGGAAACAGAGCTGACCGAATATCTTCATACCATTTATGCTTAGGAGACATATCAATCCATTTTCTAAAATTTTGAAAAGAAACAAGGTTTTCCACCAACCTTGTTGTTTTGTTTGATGAAGTACCTGGATCGAAAGATAATCTTTCCATTCTGAAGCCAAGAAACTTTTCATACCCCGAGCTCTTTGAACAATGAAGTCGCCATGAAAACTTTAGCTCTAAATTTTTCTGCCAGTTGAATCACCTTCAAACTGATTTTATGACGTGTGGAGTCGCTAGAGAAGAAATAAAGCTAATATGTGCCTAAGTGTCTGCTTCTCTCAGACCTTAGAACTAAAACAATGTCATTCTTTCCTAGGGAAAATTTTCAATTTCATCCCCGACAATGATGCCAAAATGTTAACACTTGGTATTTTCTTTGGGATGTATCAAGGAAACCCCAAGGTAACTGTTTCAACCAAATTTAGATTGTATTCTGACCTATACAACCAGAGAGGGCTCTCTCAGATGTCGAATGACTGGTAATAACTCAAGGGATTCATCAATAAATACATAGAGGTCAGATTTTGCAATAGAATAGGTTTGTTTAAAAAAAAAAGGGGTTGGTAGGGAAAACAAGAGATAAAGTACCATTGGGAAACAGAGTCAAATTTTGAAATACTATGAATATTAACACAACTATGTATTCCCGAGGGAACATAGGAAAAATAAGCACACATTTTCAGAAAATAAACAATATTCAGATGATGGCAAGACAAAAATAAGAAAATCCCATTACAAATGAGAGCATCTAATAATGATGACTTCTCAATTGTAACTTTAGAAGAAATAACATAAAGGATGACTACAATGAACAAAGAACCTAACAAAGGGTGAAGTCTGGACCTACAATCATTTAAATATGACACCAACATTAACTATATGAAGGGAGAATCTATCAAGGATGAATTCCGATCATTTGGTCTTAGCTATGCTTAGAATAAAAAACAGAAGTGAAATGAATGTGAACTGGGGAAAAACACATTGATGAATCTTTGCTATCAAAAAACACTCTCTGTTTGTATTAAAATTCATGAGAAATTACAGAGTTTTCCAGCTACCAAGGATGGCCTCTCTCCAGCCAGTCGAACCCTTGATTATTAAAAAATCATGAAATATATATACCATTACAATAAAAAAACTATCTCTATCTTTTAGGAATAGAAAACTAAATCAAAATCAATGAAAATCTAAAAATAAAATAAATCTAAAAAAATAGCAAAGTCTCTCGAATTGTTTGAGTTGCTGGTGGATTTGTCCTCTACTTGAAAGTTTGGTATATATTGCATTGACTGTTGATCCTCTACCTTGGAATCTAGATTTACCTTTGACTAATTATTAATTGATAACTAGTGTCCTGCTCTCCAACTAACCAAGATCTTTTGATTTGATGTGTTGGCCTCTAAATATGGTTCTAAACCTTTGTTGCTAATTACAAAGCTGCTAGACTTTCCATATCATTTTCTATTGACTCTTCTTGTGCCTTGAAATAAGGATCTGATTGCCATTTTCATTCTCTAGATACTCAAGTATTACCCCAAAATGCTCAACACAATATCTTGACAAATTCTTCAAATATGGAGATTCTATTTTATTTGTTGATTTCATGCCTTTTTTTTGGATAAAATATTAAACAGATTCAAGATTTTGTTTGATCTGGATCTTGAGCTAACTAACATTAGCACTACAATGACTAAGCCCAACATCACTATCCTTACTTATGGGAAATTTGAGAAAACTTCTAGCCTTCATGCTATGGATTCATGGCACCAGTTCTTGAGGGATAAAAACATTGCCAACTTCTCCTTGAGACAACCCTGTACAACCAAAGGCACCTTCATTGGTTGTGGAATATGATATGTATGAAGGTGAGATTCTATTGACATTTTCATTTCCAATCTCACACTTTACCACTGTTAAATAACGCTTTCCAGATCAAGCATCAAACAACAAACATGCTCCCATTACTTAGATATCTTAGACTTAAACAATGTTGGAGGAAGCGTTTAGACCTGCTGTTGTAAGCAATTCCATTCCAATACTAATCTTTCTCCTCCCTGAACTTTATTCATTGTTCTCGTGATAGGGACATAGGAATCCTTTTATATGAAAGACACAATGTCTTCAAGTTCCTTGACTTTCAAAAATTTATCTATGTCACCTCACACTAGACTACAACTATGAACATGATGTCCATCTTATCTGATTTAGGGAGATTTGAAAAGATTTATATCTTCTCACTGCCAAGTGATTTGTCACCAAATTCTCTACCACCTCTTCGTAGCAAACTAGAGATATTGTTGTGCAAGTGCTACCTACAACATTTGCATAGGAACTTTGTGTAGCTCAGTTCATCTTTGAACTATCGTTTTTCTGCCTTGATATCTGCACTTTACTGTTGAATTTGTGCCTAAGAGAATGGGATGTTCTGCCATTTGTACCATATCTTCCCCTTGATCTGTTGATATCTATGCCACTCGAATATCTGGATCTAATAGTGAAAGTCCAAGATATGTTTTGAAATGTGGAAACATGCCTGGAAAATCTTTTGGAATGCTAGTGTTCAGTCCTATAAAATTTGGGATATTTGATTTAAATGATGATCTCGTTGAGATTTCATTTTTATTTACTAGTATTTCTCCCAAAAATAAGGGATCTTCATTCCTCTGCCAGGTGTCTTACCACTGCTAAAATGACGCCCAAAAAACCGCGCCTTTGATCATATTTCAGTTATTGTTTGGTGTGATAATGATAAACTTCAGAGCACAACAAGTGTTTGGAACCCAGAATGGTGGATCGAGACATAAATTGTGCCTTGCTTCTTATATCTATTTTGACAGTGCGAACAAGATTGAGTACCATTAGATGATACATCTCAATGGATCTTCCTTGAACACCAATACTGAGGAAGAAGTTTGCAATACCTACTACTTTATCTTTGGGAACATTTATCTTCCCAGGAATAACTGTTGCGAAGGCTTTAATTCCACACACAACAGAAGAAGTAGCTGAGAGTGAGCCTCCATTTTTCCTACTAGCATCAATTGGCTTTTCATCAAAGTATAATGACCCATCCTCATAACTTTAAAAGTTATCAAACAACTTGATTATATCATTCTTGACCAATCGAATCTTAGACTATTCAATGTTAGACTCTGTCAATGCCATGAACCTCAAAAGACCTCAACTCCTGAAAGGTTTCCTCCAGGCTTCCATAAGATCCATCCTCTTTGGGTTTATATAACTCGATAGTTGTAGATCTGTGGGTTTCTAACAAAAGTTCACAAATAACAATTTCCCCACATAGTACTATGAGGAAGGCCTACATAGTGAGATCATTTGGTTCTTTGAAATCTCAGCATAAAAAAAGAACTTGGCATTTTGTTGTCATTTAGCCTCTCGGTGTAGCTTCCTCGTGGTTGGGTGCTCGGTCTTGATTTTGGTCCTCGATACTTGAAACTTGAAAATTTTCATTACACCTGGAGGCTATGATAATTTACAGAAAGACAAAAGATCCATGCTTGGTGCTCAGAATCATTCATTTAACACTTCACAACTATGAAATTTGATATTTGGCGTGAGCATCGCTGTGTTTTGTTATTATTTTACTCTGTAGGAAATTATCCCACATTGATAAAGGAAAAGGAATACATTGGTGTATATATGTGCCAATGGTTCCATTGTTATTCAACGCATTGAGAACTTTATGTCCTTGTGAGCCCATCCATGGTGGCTTGGTGCTTGGCCACTAGTATTTGGCTTGACTTGTGTTGTTATTAACCCGTGTTGGTGTAGGTTCTTGTGCTTTGGGCCCTTGTGTGTTGTGTTGTCTTAATTGGAGATTGGCCCTCAGACCAATATTTAAAAAAAATTAACTTCAACCCTGTAATGAGTTGTTACACATTATTTTTGTCATCCCTATGACCGTTAATGATGTAAACCTATCTGTTGCCTTTAGAGGGGTCAGTGGCCTGAATTCTTGAAGAAAGAAGGGAGAAGAACTTTTATTGAGAGAAGAAGTTGTATTTTCCTTTGTAAAAACCCTATTAAATAGGATTTCCGCAGGCTTCTCTATACATAGGGTGCGAAAATGCCTAATTTTCGTAGGTTGTACTAAAGCTAGGCTGTGGAGTTTCCGCAGGCTGCACTATAACTAGGGTGTGGAAATTCCTGTACGTGGGAAAAACGAGCGTCTTCTCGATGCTTCTAGAAGGATAAGCTTCTATGGTGAGGTGGCCTTTGAACAATTTGGATCTTACTCACTTTCATGATTTAGTGGGATCATCCTAACCTCCTCACCTTATCCTCTTCAGCTTATAAGAGGAGATGAGCTCTCATGGAGAAAGTTAGATTGGCTTGAGCTTGAGTTTTGTAGAATCTTGGAAATTTGGCTTGATTAGAGTGGCTTTGAACTTTGCTTTGTCAAGATAGATTGTGAGTATCTATCAAAGCTATGATCTCAGAATCCATGGAGTAGAAGTGTGTGGGAAGCAAGGAACTGTTGGAAGGAACCTGACAACATCAAGGCATCTGGTTGTATCTTTCTTCCACATTATTTAATACATATATACTTTTCTTTCCTATATGAATGCCATTTTTCCATATTGTATGATTCCTTGATCATGTACATAGTTTCATATCAAATAGACTTTGTTATTCTTGTCTTTGTTGGCTTGTGTTTCTTTGCAGATATTTCTCCATAACCCTTGCGATAGAGCTTGGATTGCATTGGTGAAGTCATATCTCCAATATTTAAAAGGTATGTTCTAGATCCATTTCTCATTTGATAATCAAAATCTAAGGAAAGAGTAGTGTACTCTCTTGTTTTGTTCTAGTTTCGTAGTGAAGCTAGGGGGATTTATTTGTGTCCGCACTTAACAATTATCCCTATAAAAAAATTGGCCACTCCACTGGGGATCAAATTGTTTTCGTAGTTTGTCTTGCTTTCTTGATTTGATTGCTTGGGTTCTATTTTCTGAGTCACTGGGAGATCCAGCTTGACTCTCTGACTGTTTAAACACACTGGAAAAACCTTCTTACTTTTTATTTTTTCATTTTACTTTGATTTCCGTGCCCTGCTTTGAGGGACAGTGCAAAGATATTTGATTTCTGCACCCTACCATTTGACACAATGCGGAGTTTCCTCACTGTATTTGTTGTCTAGCCTGCGGCGACCCGAGATCGTTGCACTGCGTTAGTCTTATAGCCTGCGGAAATTGATTTTTGTTGGTTTTTTCTTGCCCAGATCTATGATATAGGTTCTGGGGTGAATTTTTGGGTTTGATTATAGTCTGTTTACAGTCTGCTTGATAGTCTTTAAGCTTCTTTTAGCCATCTTTGCTTTGTTTTATCTTGTTTTCTATTGAAAGATTTGATCTCTTGCTTTGAGTGTCTTTTAGTTACAAATCATTGTTTCTTCTTTAGAATTGTTTGATGAAAGAACTTCTTTTTATTTTATTGAATAATTCGTGTTAAAAGAGAAAATTTGTTTGGGTTGATTTGCTTTATAGAGATTTTCTATTGCTTTTAGATATCTTTGAAACAAAAAATTTAATTTCTTGGTTTACATTAGATTGGGGTCATCCTTGCATTTGAAGTAGCGAAATTATATGATTTTTTGGGGGGCCATGAATCGTGTATTGGTGTACAGTCTATTTTGCTCATTTCTTGAGAATCTTGATATTGATGAGTTTAATAAATTTTGGGACATTGTACATCTGGGAATGATAAATGTTTTCTCCTTCTCGTAGCATAGCTTTCATCGAAATGAAAAGATTGAACCTTCATCTCTTTGCATAACTTTCGAGTCGGTCAAAACACCATTTAGTCCACGCCATCTTCCTTTTGAGTAACAACAGCCTTAAAATAAAGCTCTTATAAAAATTGATTAGACATTTTTATATTTTCTGGTAGCAAACCTACATTAGATTAGTTGTAGGGCTTTGAAATAGGTGTGAAAGATAACTTTCCAAAGCTGTAGACAAACATAACATCTTGAGTTAGGGAGCAGTGAAATCCACTTGCTACATTTTTTTCTGGGAAGCCCTTCTCACACAAGGGTCAATCACGAGGTCACATTGAGAGTGGTAGAGTTACTCACCCTGCTTTGTTGGTCTTGGTGTAGAGATTTCACGTATTATGGGGGTCGCTTGAAGGTATACCCACAATGATGAGTGGAGGCCTTTCGATTTGATTTCGGGCTAGATACCCTACCTTTGCACGTGGATCAGACTGTCGACTGTTTATCCAGGCATCACTGTAGTAGTTGGTAACCTTAGTGGCCTATCTCTTTAGGGTATTTACACAAGGTGACTTTGGAGGGGCAAGTCTTCACGATACCTGGAATCGACGTTGGCCAAACTCACTCGGGCTCCTTGGAGGGTATACCCACGATTATATGTGGGATCTTGCATTGAGGTGTAAGTCCGTTAAGCAGGTCGTCAATGTAACTTTTCCACCCGCTCTATCTCAACCCCTTATTACATTGTTCTCGTCACGTTGGATTTCATCACCAACTAGTGCGTTCATCGTGAGAAGGTTTTGTTTGCTTGCTTCCTAGATTTTTAGCATGTGTTGTTTTTTTCCCCTAGCAGACTCTAGATTGGATCTTTATTTAATGGTGTCAGTTCCTAGAACGACCAATGAAGGAACCCCTTTTCCAAGGGAACCTTTTGTTTTTCCTTCTTATGGAAACATTGGTCCTCCTCACATTGCTACTTTGATCCTTCCAGGTCTCACAATTGGATTACCAGTATGGTTGTTTTCCACTCAGGTAATCCTGAATGTAGCTAGTGGTTCAGTTGTAAGAACTTCCCCCCAACAACATCAACCTCATGTTGATCCTTCACCTTCTTCAACAGTAATATCTTCTTCACCTTCTCTACTTGCAAGGTCTTCTTCCATTTCATCTTCTTTGTCGAGTGAAAGATTTGAAGCTAGTAACTCGATGGATAAGAAGAAGAAGAAGAGGAAGATTAAGAAGAAGAAAAATAAACAAGGGTCCAAAATTCCAACCATTGCCAAACATGTTGGAAAACAACCAGTTATTGATAATCGTACTGGGAGTGTTGATGATGCCAAGATCACCCAAACAATCCGTAAGCCCAAGTACCCTTGCCGGCTTTGTAAGGGTAGCCATATTCTTAAGGATTTCCCTGGTCTATCCAAGGTTATAGAAGCATTGTCTACACAACATTGCCAACCCATGTCGTCAACCTCTGAACAACATGTTGATGACCTCCCGTCAACTAGTCACGATACCATTGGGAAGAAGAAAAGTAGAGTCAAGTTCCCGTGTATGTTATGAAAAGGGAGTCATCTAACTCACCTTTTCCCTCGTATGGATGAAGCCTCAAAATTACTGGAAGACACGACTGTTTCACAGCCTCAACTTCCAGTTGCTTATCGCAAGCTAACTCTTGACCCACATGTAGTTGATGGAATGATCAATCTAGTCCCTTCGTCGATTAGTTTGATTGATCATGTCATCAATCTGGTCACATCTTTGGTTGAACTAGTTGACAAAGTAGTTGATCTGATACCATCCTCAGTCAATCCCACTCTCCCACCAAAGAGTGAAACCAAAGTGGGGTCGATCCGTTTCCACTCGTCGACCCCATTCTCCCCTTGGAGAATGAAACCCACGTGGTTGATCTGATCTTGTCATCGATCGATCCTACTCTCCCGCTAGAGAGTAAACCCAATACTGCCCACGTTTTTCTCATTTATATAGACTCTATCGTGCTAGGGGGAATTCCTCCTTCTCTCGTGGAACCTCTTCCAAGTAAAGAGGCCATCCTTTTTTATTGGGGTGTGCTAACTAGACCTCATTTTCCCTCTCACATTCCTTTCCAGATTACAATACAAGTTTGTGGTCGGGACGTTCCTCAGATGCTGATAGACGAAGGTGCGTTTGCTAGTATTTTTTCCTCTATTGCCTGACAAGATTTGGGTTGTCCTTATCTTACGTCGGTTATGCAGAATCTGTTAGCCTTTAACAGAAGAACCAGTCAACCTTTAGGGACCCTTCCTCAGTTTCCTGTAACTTTGGGAGGGAAAATTGTCTTTATAGATGTCATGGTAGTCCAAGACCCCTTGGATTTCACTTTACTCCTTGGGCGGTATTATGTCTATGTCATGAAAGCTATTGTGTCCACTCTTTTTCGTGTGATATCTTTCCCTCATGATGGAAGAATTGTGACTATTGATCAACTTTCATTCATTGGTCATGACTGGATTACCTCCCTCAATGGTTCCTATATGAAGACGGTATCGCCCCTGCCACATGTTAATTATGTGGCATTGTCTCCCATGACTTCAACTTCTGATGATTTGGATCCAATAGTTGACCTGGTGATCTCTTTGATCGAGATTTTAGAGCTTGATCTCTTTACCCCTATCGTGGCCCTCGACATGTGTTCCTTCCAGAGTGTGTTTCCTCCATCAAGTGAAGATCTCTTGGAGGCCATGACTGAGTTTTGTCTCTTGACATGGTGTCCTTCCAGAGCACTTTCCTCTTGGGAGCCGTGATCAAGAAGAGAGCTTTGAGCATGATTTTCTAATTTCAAGCTCAGTAAAAAATGAAACCAGCCTTGAGCATGGTCTTCTGATATCAAGCTCGTTACAAAATGAAACCAGCTACGAGGATCGTTTTTGCATCTCCATGACAACCTCGTTAAAACATTAAACAGAGGTTACAAGCATAGTTCATGTTTTTGTGTCAAGCTCGTTAAAAAATGAAACAGAGGTCTAGGGATTGAACCTAGATTCTCGAGCATAGTTCATGTTCCTGTGTCAAGATCGTTAAAAAATGAAACAGGTTTCCTCCTCTTTGTTTGAGTCAAGTCCTTCATCTAGTATTTGAAGCTTCATTTCATTCACCTTTACAGTTGGATGAAACAAATCTTGGGGGGAAATTCTTTCATCCTTTGTACTTCATGTTGAAGTTAGAGCCGCTAGTTTCTTAAGATGGGGGATAAGTACCAACCATACCTGTGTTATGCGTTGGGAAGTCCAAGCATAGTTTTCTATGGTTCAAGCTTGTGTAAAAATGAAACCACTTACCTCAAGCATAGTTTCCTTTGGTTCAAGCTTGTGTAAAAATGAAACCAGGTCCAAGCATAGTTTTGTTTTGTTTTAACGCTTGCGTAAAAATAAAAACAATCCCGAGCTTAGTCATTGTCCTTTCTCATGCTCGTAAATACATGAGAATAAATTACCGATCTTAGTATTTTTTCTTTATCGTGCTCGTAAATCAATGAGAATGTAACTGAGTATACTTTTATCACTTTTTTGGACTCGTAAAGGTTATATGAAAAAGGAACCCACTGGAGTTCCCTTTAATCTCTTTTTAGACTCTCTAAACGTGAAAAGATTGCCGAGCAACCTTGTTCTTTTCACGCTCGTTAAAGTATTTGAAGAAAATATTTGTTGAGCAACAATTTATCTCTTTTTCGGTCTCATCAGACTACTTTACGAAAAAGGAACTGAGAGAGTTCTCTTTAAGTGTTTTTCAAACTCTCTAAACATGAAAAACCCTTGAGTTTTCTTTCTTTAGACTCGTAAAATAAACATCGAAAGGCCCATATGGACCGAACCACTCCTTCTTAGGGTTCGTTAAAAATGCTCTGAAGGACTCATCTGAAGGGTGAGCTTACATCAACAAGCATATGTTATCCTCCTCAAGCTTGTGTAAAAATAAAGAGGTACTTGCCAGAAATGGTGGGGCAAAAATTGGGAAAGAAATGTATCTAAAGCTGTATTCTATGGAAGAGTCAGCTTTGAACATGACACCCTTTCACTTGCTTTGTGTCTAGGTTGGGAAAATCCACTTGTCTCGTGATCATACTCCTTTATAAGATTACAATCTGCTCTGTGATCCCTGTTGTTGAGTCAGTTTTTCCAAGACAGTTGTCGTGTCATCAATATGGTCAAAGAAAAGTTCAACCTAGAAATCCTTCTATTGCGTTGACCATTTCTATAGTCCTTAAACCTTCTATTGCATCGACCATCCTTGATTTAGTCCTGGATCACTTCTTACTCTGATCTACTTCAAATCTTGTTACCCGTTTCGTGTAATTGATGGGGGATACATTAAGGACCTCATGTGATGAGTCTTTTCCTGTTGACTTCAACTCATTATCCAGGAATTAGACTTAGAAACTAATTGGTACCTTGGAACTTGCATGCCTCAATGGCAGGTTTCCTCACTTTAGACAGTGGGTTTTCATCATCGACCCCTGATCGAGAGATTCCACTGAGTGTTCGACTTCAACTCATTAATTCACATTCGTTGGATTGTATTAGATTACCTTGGGGATCATTGACATTAATGGCGATTTCCCTCACACTTGTTAACGATATTCACTAATGACTGGTAATCAAGTGGTTTCTACCATGTTCGACTTCAGCACATGTATTCACATGGTTAGATTCGTACTATAGAGTGGTGGAGGTGAAGACCCTGGATCTTTTCTGACAGATTGAGGTTTTGTTGGAGTACATTCAATTTGTACTGTTGCATAGATCCACATTGTATGTCTCATGGCTATGTTCAAATTTGAGTCTTTAACACATAGATCCACAGTGTATTTTTGGTGGCTATGTT
>SNQJ01S0024854.1:23763-55528 GCA_010110895.2 Picea sitchensis | reverse complement strand
TGTGGGTTTAGGTTCAAGATGTTTTCCAATGTATTTATTTTAATATTTTAAGTGAATTTATGATTAAATATTAGAAAAATAGCATGTTCTCTCTTAACCTTGAAAGTTGGGTTAGTTTGGTGATGATTACAAGTCAAATTGGAGTTTATAACAATGCTTATTTTTGCCACTTAGCTCCAAATTCGAATTTCATATTCAACCACTGAAGATTTGTCATATATTTGGATCATCATCAACCATCTTTGATGTGGAGAGAATCTTGGACCATATACAAGATTAGTGTGATTTGTTATGAATTATTAGTAAATATATTGTAATCATTTACTAGTTGGTTTTTAGTTTTTACTTATTAGTAAATGGTTGTAACCACATGAGATAAAAATGGATATGAATTTATTAGTTGCTTATCTTATTCTCAACGAAAATTATGTATAAAAAAGAGTTTCTTCTCCATTCCAAGAGGAGGACTCTTGGAACAAATGTCCAATTCATGATGGAGTGAATAAAACATTTTAAGATATTCTCTTATGTGGATTGTAAGTGTATAGTTTCATTGTGTTTTATGATTTGATATAATTTTTTATGTTGTAGAGTAGTTTGCTACCTTGTTCTTGGGGGAATTGAGCTCACTCCAAATGGATCATGGTAGTCTTTTCATTTATGAAAGTATGGTTTGTTTTATGTTTTCAATTGATTTCATTTCTCTTTTTAATATTCATTCAATGGATTCTCTATATACCAAATGGAGCACTGCTATAGAAAAGTTCAATTTGAACATAACTTGTTTTATAGCCATAGTGTATATAGAATAAGAAATATTCAATGATGGTTGAAGTGTGGTGTGTTTCATTTTTGCGTTGAATTTCATTTATCTTCATTAAGTTTTCTTTCAATTTATGTTGTGTGATCATTACAAAGGTTAGATCTTCCACTGAAGGCCATAATTCATGAGTAAAATTCCACTTTCGAAATCATTGAACACCTAGAGTAGGTGAAAGATTGGGATTGGTTCTCTTGGAGAAGCCTTGACACTATTTGGTCTGGTGTTGAAATACACCCCATTGATCATCTCATAGATTTCCTTTATCTTGCATTTAGATCTCTTGTTCAGTAGAAGCAATATCGCTTACTGCAGGGAAGAGATATGCATTGTAATTTTTCATGGTTACATGGATTGATGCAGGAGCATCGACAACACAATCAAGCGAGCCAGTGCAAGAGTGAAAGACAACTGGATAAGAAAGCACACATTTTGAAATACTTTGAAATTACTGCGTGATCTTAAATGGTTCATTTAAGAGACAACACACTTGTATTGTAATGGACCTTGATCCTTTAAGCTCACGTCCTTAGGTAGATGAGGCATTTAATAGATTTAATGTAAAGTAGATAGAATATTTAAGTTTAGAGTTGATAGTTTAGAGTTCGAGAGGGAAATGGGATATAGACACCCTCCTTTGTACATTGTAACATTATTCTGGATGATTATTATTCATTCAGGAGAAAGAAGAGAAGAGCAGAGCAGAGAATTATATGAAAAACACCCATGTTCAGAGATTGAATTAATAGAAGAAAGCTTTGATTCAATTCCATGGTTATGTGTTGTTTCTCTGTGTATTGATGTTACTTCTCATGAGTATTTACTCCTGTTATACATTTGCGTTTATATGCTGTGTATGTGATTTCATGGTTGAATTGAAGTCTGAGAGGAAGAGTAAATGAGTTTCAATTGTTTCTCTAAGTGAGCCAGAAGATTCCTGTAAGGAGTGCAGTTGAATTTGTCTGCAAGGAATGCGTGATTGCAGGGTTTTACTTAGAGGAGGCTTTTGTTCTCATTTCCTCGAGGAGTGAAGATTTGGCACCAGAGCCGTGCAAGGCGTGCGCAGGCTAGACCAAGACTCAGAGTCGTGATTCTGAGCAAGGGAATCGAAGACTGCTGCTACAGGAGTGCGCAGGGTCGAAAGTCTTCAACACTTAGAAAAGGTTGAAGATTTTCCGCAAGGAGTGCACGCAAGCAATTCTCATAAAGACTGGAGAAGTCGAGAACAAACTCAGGAAGGATAGGCCTTCGAGTTTGTCGAAGGACAGTATAGACACATTTGTGCCTTAAGGTTGCAAGGATTGCCGCAGTTTTGTGCACAGGGGGATGAGGGTTGAGGAAGAACGGCCCGTCGTTACGAAGATTGCGTAAGAAGGAAAGATAGATGGTCAGTATTCTCCATGGAGAATTCATGAGTCTCTGTGAATCGTTGGATCTCTCAAAGTTGCAGGAAGACTATAGTGTAGGTGTGGAAAAGGTCCGAAGTCCAGGAGAGCAAGAGTTGTCGATCGGGATCACGAGAGCGTGGGTTCTACTCGTGGATCGACATATCAGGAGTTTGTGAGGTAAGCCTCCTAATATACGCAACAGAAGTCACGATATAGCGAGAGGCGATGTTCTGATAGTTACGTCAGTAGTGTGGGCCTCAGAGGATAGTGGAGGACAAGTGGCATAACCCATCGGGGGTTCGCCGTCTCGGGCCTCGGGAGTCGAGGAAGAAGTCATTTGGTTGCGTGAGTAGAGAAGTCGCGAGGGAGAGAGCTCGCGAGTCTCGGCTCTTCGACACCTCGGGTATCGGAGGTTGGAACCCCGAGTGGTTAGTGTCGCGAGTAGCGAAGTTGCGATATAGCGAAGTCCCGATAACAGAGGAGGAAAAAGTCAGCGGGCTGATACATCGAGTCTCAGGGACTCGAGAGTATATGAGCATCCATGAACTCGCGAAGCCGTGAAGTTTCGATTCTCCGAGTAATAAAAAGGAGGATTTCGGTGAAGTAAACTGTGGGTGCAGATTCCCGAAAGGGAAATAGAAGAACCGTTGAGTTCTTCGGGCCGTGAAAGAGAGAAGGTCCTGGTTAGAGCGATCGTGCTTCGAGGAGTGGGGTCAGCTTTACCAGAGTGGTATCAGAGCGGGAATTTATTTTCTTTCTGTAGTAGAGAAGAGGATTTCACCATGCCGCCCAGAAGAGAGAGGCAATCACCTGGTCCAAAGGCGAGGGATGCGCGAAGAAGAGGTAGGCCGGCAGGAAATCTAGAAATGGAGAGGCAGATGAGAGATCTCTGAGCAAGGCTTGAAGAGATGGAGACAGCGCAGAGATGCAGAGTTGGCGCAAAGGATCTTAGCGATTCCGAAGTTGAAGAGGAAGCTGGACATGAAGAAGAAGTCACAGTAGAGGATGCATCAACCGAGCGGTTGATTAAAGCCATTGTCAGGATGGGTGCGAAGGCAAAAATGGATATTCCAGTCTATGAGGGAAATCTGGATGCAGAGGGGCTGTTGGATTGGATCCGAGCTCTTGACACATACTTCGATTATGAAGATGTGGAAGAAGATAAGAAAGTTAAGCACGTTGTTACACGCTTGAAAGGACATGCAGCATTGTGGTGGGACGAGCTACAAGCTGATAGATGTTCCAAAGGCAAGCAAAATATCAAAAGTTGGGATCGAATGATTGCTAAGATGAAGGAAAAATTCATCCCAAGGGATTATCAGATCACACTGTTCAGGAGGATGCAGAACCTGAGACAAAAATTGATGACGGTGAAGGAGTACACCGAAGAATTCTACAAGCTCAATATCAGAGCAGGTCATCAGGAGAGCGATGATGAGAAGGTTACGAGATATCTGAATGGTCTGAGATATGACATTCAGGATGAGTTAAGCATGGTAACAATCCGAACGGTGGAGGATGCTTATTAGATGGCTCTGAAAGCCGAAGAGAAGCTGAGCCGTAAGCAAGGTCAGTGAGGGTGAGGTAGGAGTCAGCCCAGAGGCAAGGCAGTTGACGAGGAGAAATATCAGAAACCCAAGGAGGAATGGAAGAAACCTCAGGGTAAGATTGAGAGAGGTGGAACCTCACGGCGAGGACAGCCACATGTTGAGCAGAGAGGGCAGCAAAATGATCAGCGAGGAGATTATGCTGACGCGAATAATTTTCCTCGAACCAGAGGCAGAGGAAGAGGCTGAGGTGGAGTAATCACATGTTTCACATGTGGGAAGAATGGTCACAAGTCTTACGAGTGTCCAGAGAAGAAGAAGGATAGTGGAGAAGCTCACATCGCAGAAGCTCAGAGGTGTGATGCTGAGTCTGAAGATGCAGAAAGCGGAAGATCGCTCGAAATGCATAAAGTCCTTTTGACCCCCGAGAAGGAGGTGGAGGACACAGCTCAGAGAAGTTGACTGTTCATAACTGCATGCAAGACCAAGGATAGGAAATGCAAGGCCATTGTGGACAACGGAAGCACAAACAATCTTGTTTCAACCGAGATGGTGGAAAATTTAGAGCTGGAGACAACCGATCACCCGAGTCCATATAAAGTTTCGTGGCTACAGAAGGGACATCAGGTGAGTTTTACTAAACAATGTTTAGTTGAATTCAAAATAGGTGGGTATAATGATAAGATTTTATGTGATGTTATTCCCATGGACGTATGTCATTTATTGTTGGGTAGACCATGGAAATATGACAGAAATGTGGTTCATGATGGGAGAATGAACACATATACCCTGGAGAAGGATGGGAGGACACACAGATTGCTTCCGATAAAGGACAAGGAAGTGAAACCGGAAGTAAGCAACACAATACTTCTCATGAGTGGGAAGGAACTTCTCACCGAGATGGAGAAGAAAGAAGATCCACAATTCTTTGTGGTTAGGAAATCGAGGATTGTCCTGACTAGTACAAGAGTGGATGACTTGCCAGATGAAATTCAGGAACTGTTGGAAGAGTTCGCTGATATCATCGTGGACGAATTACCTTGTTCATTGCCACCGATGAGGAGCATAATCCATCACATTGATCTCATACCAGGAGCGAGTTTGCCGAACAAAGATGCGTACAGATTGACGCCGCAGGAGAATGAGGAGGTAAAGAACCAGGTCCAGGATTTGTTGGATAAAGGATTGGTCAGGGAAAGTTTGAGTCCATGTGTTGTTCCAACAATGCTTAGTCCAAAGAAGGATGGAGGTTGGAGAATGTGTATAGACTCAAGAGCGATCAACAAAATTACCATCAGGTACAGATTTCCACTGCCAAGAATGGATGATCTGATGGATTGCCTAAGTGGGGCAAATTTATTTTCAAAAATTGATCTGAAGAGCGGATATCATCAGATTCGCATGAAGGAAGGTGATGAATGGAAGACAACATTCAATACAAACGAAGGTTTGTACGAATGGATAGTCATGCCGTTTGGCTTGACAAACGCGTCGAGTACTTTTATGAGGCTGATGAATGAAGTCCTGAGGGAATTCATCGGAAAATTTGTAGTCGTATACCTGGATGACATACTGATCTTCAGTAAGACAAAGGCTGAACATTTGAATCATTTGGCCATTGTGATGAGGAAGCTACAACAGGAGAAGTTGTTGATCAACATGAAGAAGTCCTCATTTATGAAGACAAATCTCATTTATTTGGGTTTTGTGATTTCGGCGAATGAGTTAAAGATGGATCCGAGTAAAGTGGACGTGATTAAAAATTGGTCATCACCCAGAAATGTTTTTGAGGTGAGAAGTTTCCATGGTTTAGCTAGTTTCTACCGAAAGTTCATTAGGAATTTCAGTGGAATTAGCGTAGCGATGATGGATACAGTGAAGAAGCGACATAAGTCTTTTCATTGGACAACGAAGGCTGAGAAGAGCTTCAATCTGTTGAAGCGAAAGATCACAGAGCAACCAGTGTTGGTGTTGCCAGATTTTCAGAAGACATTTCAGGTGAAATGTGATGCAAGTGGATATGCCATAGGAGCGGTCTTAAGCTAGGAGGACAGACCAGTCGCATATTTCAGTGAGAAATTGGATGAGGCGAAGCTGAAATACTCCACGTATGATAAAGAGTTTTATGCTATCATACAGGCGTTGAAGAAGTGGAGGAATTACTTGATCCCAAAAGAATTTGTTCTGTATAGTGATAATCATGCATTGCAGTTTGTGAGTCAACAGGAAAAGTTGAATCAGAAGCATGCAAAATGGGTAGAGTATATGCAGAATTTCACGTTTGTGATTAAACACATTTTAGGAACTGCTAACAAAGTGGCTGATGCTTTGAGCAGGAAATGCTTGTTTCTGCAGGAGTTCCGAGTCAAAACATTGGGTTTTGAAAACATGAGGGACATGTATGCAGGAGATACAGATTTCGGAGAGGCATATGAAGCAGCTGAGAATCCAGTTCTCAGAGATCGAAGTCCATGGATAGATTATATGATCCAGGAGGGATTGCTGTTCAGAGGCAATCAACTGTGTATTCCAAATTGCTCCATGAGGGAGAACCTGTTGAAAGAGAAGCACAGTGGTGGGTTAGCAGGACATTTTGGCCACGACAAAACATTCGCGAAGCTGAGCGAATCATATTTTTTGCCAGGCATGCGAGCAGATGTCAAGAGGTTTGTTGACAGGTGTCGAATTTGTCAGCATTTGAAGGGGAGAAAACAGAATGCAGGGTTTTATCAGCCATTGCCCATACCAAAGAGACCATGGGAGGCAATAAGCATGGATTTCGTATTGGGTTTGCCAAGGACGCAGAGAGGTGTTGATTCCATCTTTGTGGTGGTAGACAGGTTTTCGAAGATGGCACATTTTATTCCATGCCAGAAGACCAGCGATGCGACTCACATCGCGAACTTGTTTTTCAAGGAGATTGTTAGACTCCATGGATTGCCGAAAAGTATTGTTTTGGACAGGGACACAAAATTCATAGGTCATTTTTGGAGGACACTATGGAAAAAGCTAGGAACTAACTTAGCGTTTAGTTATGCTTATCATCCACAGACAGACGGCCAAACAGAAGTGGTCAACAGAAGTCTGGGAGACTTGCTGAGAAGCTTGGTGACGGAGCACCACAGTAGCTAGGATAGCGTATTTCCACAGGCAGAGTTCGTGTACAACGATTCACTGAATCGGAGTACAGGAAAGAGTCCGTTTCAGATTGTGTATGGGACACAACCAAGAGGAGTTTCTGAATTGCGGGATTCAGAACAGACTGCTACTAGCAGCACTAGTGCAGAAGAGTTTGCTGAGGCAATGAAGGAACTTCACAGCATGGTGAAGCAACGATTGATAGACTCGAATCAGGAGTACAAACGCAGAGCAGATCAACATCGGAGACAACTTCAATTCGAATTTGGCGATCTATTTCTGGAACATCTGAGGAAAGAAAGGTTCCCGAGGGGAACATACAATAAACTGAAAATGAAGAAAATTGGGCCATGCAGAGTCCTGAAGAAATTTGGAGAGAACGCCTATGAGATTGAATTGTCGGATGGCATCGGGATATCTCCGATATTCAATGTTTCGGATTTATACCCATAAAGGGCTGGAGAAGCAGAAGCTGGAACTGAGGAACCAATGATCCAGTGGATGAAACAATTACCAGTTGCAGAGAAACCACAAATGGAGTGCATACTTGACAAGCGAGTAGGCAGAAAGACCAGGCGAAAGGAATACTTCGAATATCTAGTCAAGTGGAAGAACCACCCAGTGGAAGACGCCAGCTGGGAAACTAAAGAAGGGATACAGAAGCATGGACAGACCATGCAGGAGCTCATGGACAGGAGCCCATGAAATTTTTCAAGCCGAGGAGTATGATGCAGGAGCATCGACAACACAATCAAGCGAGCCAGCGCGAGAGCGGAAGACAGCTGGATAAGCCAGCAAACATTTTGAAATACTTTGAAATTACTGCGTGATCTTAAATGGTTCTTTTAAGAGACAACGCACTTGTATTGTAATGGATCTTGAGCCTTTAAGCTCACATCCTTAGGTAGATGAGGCATTTAATAGATTTAATGTAAAGTAGATAGAATATTTAAGTTTAGAGTTGATAGTTTAGAGTTCGAGAGGGAAATGAGATATAGACACCCTCCTTTATACATTGTAACATTATTCTGGATGATTATTATTAATTCAGGAGCAAGAAGAGAAGAGCAGAGCAGAGAATTATATGAAAAACACCCATGTTCAGAGATTGAATTAATAGAAGAAAACTTTGATTCAATTCCATGGTTATGTGTTGTTTCTCTGTGTATTGATGTTACTTCTCATGAGTATTTACTCCTGTTATACATTTGCGTTTATATGTTGTGTATGTGATTTCATGGTTGAATTGAAGTCTGAGAGGAAAAGTAAATGAGTTTCAATTGTTTCTCTAAGTGATCCAGAAGATTCCTGCAAGGAGTGCAGTTGAATTTGTCCGCAAGGAGTGCGTGACTGCAGGGTTTTACTTAGAGGAGGCTTTTGTTCTCATTTCCTCGGGGAGTGCAGATTTGGCACCAGAGCCGTGCAAGGTGTGCGTAGGCTATACCAAGACTCAAAGTCGTGATTCTGAGCAAGGGAATTGAATATTGCTGCTGCATGAGTGCGCAAGGTCGAAATGCTTCAACACTTAGAAAAGGTTGAAGATTTGCCGCAAGGAGTGCGTGCAAGCAATTCTCATAAAGAATGGAGAAGTCGAGAACAAACTCAGGAAGGATAGGCCTTAGAGTTTGTCGAAGGACAGTATAGACACAGTTGTGCCTTAAGGTTGCAAGGATTGCCGCAGTTTTACGCACAGGGGGATGAGGGTTGAGGAAGAACGGCCCGTCATTACGAAGATTGCGCAAGAAGGAAAGATAGATGGTCAGTATTCTCCGTGGAGAATTCGCGAGTCTCTGTGAATCGTTGGATCTCTCAGAGTTGCAGGAAGACTATAGTGCAGGTGTGGAAAAGGTCTGAATTCCAGGAGAGCAGGAGCCGTCGATCGGGATCACGAGAGCGTGGGTTCTACTCGTGGATCGACATATCGGGAGTTCGTGAGGTAAGCCTCCTAATATATGCAACGGAAGTCATGATATAGCGAGAGGCGATGTTCTGACAGTTACGTCAGTAGTGTGGGCCCCATAGGATAGTGGAGGATAGCTGGCATATCCCATCGGGGGTTCGACGTCTCGAGCCTCGGGAGTCGAGGAAGAAGTCATTTGGTTGCGCGAGTAGTGAAGTCGCGAGGGAGCGAGCTCGCGAGTCTCGGCTCTTCGGCACCTCGGGTATCGGAGGTTGGAACCCCGAGTGGTTAGTGTTGCGAGTAGCGAAGTTGCGACATAACAAAGTCCCGATAGCGGAGGAGGAAAAAGTCAGCGGGCTGATACATTGGGTCTCGGGGACTCGAGAGTATATTGAGCATCCGTGAACTCGCGAAGCCGCGAAGTTCCGATTCTTCGAGTAATAAAAAGGAGGATTTCGGCGAAGTAAACTGCGGGTGCAGATTTCCCAAAAGGGAAATAGAAGAACCATTGAGTTCTTCGGGCCGTGAAGAGAGAAGGTCCTGGTTAGAGTGATCGTGCTCCGAGGAGTGGGGTAGGTGTTACCATGGATGCTTTGTTAAGTCATCATGAAATATTGTAACCTATAGTGAAGGGGCATGTGTTTACACCCTAGTTAGCACATTTCTCCTATATTTAGATTCTGGATGTTTTTTTAGATACGATAGTATAGGCTCAGTTAGCACATTTCTCCTATATTTTTATTGCATCTCTAAGTTTATGAACTCTTATATTCGTATATTTAATGTTAATAAATTATACATACAATTTGACTGAAAATTCTATAAACATCCTTGGAAGAAGCTCTTAGAATATTCAAAATGACCGTTCTTGGGAAATTCCCAAGTTTTCACATGTCCTCTTACCTCCTGGACATGATATGCACCTGTCACGCATATCCACAAATGGGTTAGGCCTGGAAGCCAAGTGACCTCCCAATCCACATTTACTGTAAGGTGATCTAGGAGAACAAGAATAAGACAAAATATCATAAGATCTATGATAAATTCCTAGCTTATTTTTGGATGTTTGGGCTGACTCGAGTTCTACTTTAGGTTTCCAACAAAACCCTGCAAACCATTGTCCCTTCTGGAGACCATAAGGAAACACTGGGCATAGAGTGCACAATAAAGTCTCACTTGAGATGGCTTTATGGGTGACTGCAAGACCCAGATGTCTGCAATCGTGGAGGGGAGGTTGTTGTGGGGATGTCGTACATTTTTTCTACCTAAAAATTCATCAGATCTAATATTTTAACATGTCAACATATCCATATCTACCATATTGTAATCATATTCGTTCATTAAGCTTCATTTTGCAGTAAATATTCCAGTGTGTGTTTTATTTTACTGCTATAAATTCATTCATTCAACATAACTAACAAGAAATAAAGCAAACATTCCACACAAAGACACAAGTTTTACTGTGGTTCACCCCCCTTGGGCTACATCCATAAAGATCTAGAATTCTTCGCTCTTTTATTATTCTTGATCAAAATGCATAGTGTTGCGCGCATTACATTAGAATACAAATGAAGATAGTAAGTCTGAAAATATCACACCAAGCTCCACAACTTGCGACCTTACCCTCAGTTACAATGCATATCTCTAAAAAACTGACTCATCTCCAAAACTAGCTCCATAACTAGATAGCTCAAGCAATAACTCTACCTCTCATCCCTAGATCTCATCGCATATCATAATACATATTTATACCACAAAAATGGGTTAAAACATGCTACAACAATGAACAAAAGAATAACCCACTAACCCTAGGTGAGTTAGGTTTTTCCACTTTCTAACTCCTTATGCGCGGTTGATCTATGTCCTTCTTCCTTTGACTTTCCTGCTTCCTCGACATTGTTTTTCCTTCTATTCCGGTGCACACTCCTTTTCTGGTCCATATTTTAACTTCTTTAATTAATTGTTGCATTGTTCCCCAAAATGTCCAGTGCCAGCAGGCCCCCAACACTCACCTGTGGCTCGTCTCGAGCCACTCAGGTAGTGTGTGCCTCCTACACTAACTTCTCCAGCTCTTGGAACCTACTTGAAATGTCTTCAACTTTAGAATTTACTTGTACACTATTTTCTGCAACAGTCTCCATAGTTTCCGCAATGATAGGCTCCTTCAACAGTTCTCCATTATCCAATCCAACCTATTCAACCTGACCCTTAGCTACATCAATATATGTCAGTATTTTCTCTGCTCCTTCTTGTAGTTGTTCCAACTACACCTTCCTTGCTTGATTTTCTTCTTCTATGCTCTTCAATTATGCCTACAAGTTCTTCATTTCTTGCGCACTCCTCAATATGTCCTAGATTGTCATCATCTTTTTCTTCTGCTTTAAGTCTTGTAGAATTGTGTTTACACCTTGTTCTTTCTGGTCTAGCTCCTACAGTTTTCCATCGTCCTACAGATCTGTCCATAACTATGCACTTTTATTGTGCAACTCTGTAATTTTTTGAATGCTGACGCGCAATACTCTCTGAATGACTTGTAACTTACTTCTCTCTTTTTGTTCTAACTTCTTGTGGGGTGCTAGGTGCTAGGAGTTTTGTAAACTTTGTAATGTGGCTTCTGTAAGCCTCCATAGCTTGTGTTATCTTTTCAATCTTCTCCTATGTTGGTATGTTCCATTCTTGCACACTGTCAGGAATAGTTTGGAACACTTCCTCCATTTTTTTCTCTAATATTCCAGTGTGCTTCTTTACTATATTACTCTAGAACTACACCTTATTTATTGTCAATTATAGTGTCCTCTTTACTTCATTAGATAGTTGTAAATGTGTCGCATCTGCGCGGGCTCTCGACTGAATCACTTGAGAGACACTTATTTGAATTTTATACAACGCCTTTGTTGGAACCTTGGGAAGTGCCAAGTCCAAATGATATATGTCCTTTAATGGCTTCTGCTTTGTCTCCTCATCCACCTGCAACATCTTCTGAGTGATATTCAAATATTCACTCCCCATGGCTATAATTTGCACGGTCTCCTGTGCTGGAAATTTTTTTTCTTACGAAGTGTGTTGTTGCACCTGTTCTCTCTATTGCACTATAGTAAGTTGTAGTTTCTCAACTGTATCCTTAACTTATATCAACTTCCTAACTATCTCCTCCTTTTTCTTTTCTACATCATACCATGCCTCTACTGCGTAGTCTTGTACTTTATCTGCGACCAACTCTGCATCATATTATGTCAATGTCAACTGAGGAACCTCCTTGTGTGCCTTCATCTTCTTGTGATGTCCTCCTATCTGCAAGAATGTCCTCTTTAAAGGAAAATTTTATGTTTGTGCAGTTGTAACCAGTATCTCTAAATCTAGGAGACTACCCCCTCCCGTTTCCTCCATAATAGAAGTATTTGTATCTTTCTGCACTCCTCCATTTGTTTCTACTGCGCAATATTTTTACTTAGTTGGAGCCTTCGAGATAATAGTTTTCTTCCTTGGATTCTTGATGGTTGAACTACCCCCTGTTTCTTTGGCATGCTCTATTGCTTTCCTTGTATTCGTTGTTGGACTTGTTGATTGCTTTGAAGTTGAAGCCTCTACTTGCTTCTTAGATATTGGTACCTTCTTTGGAATCATTGACACCTTCCATTCCTCAGGCCAATATTTCATGTCCCACTGCACTTCCTCTCATGTGACGCAGTATCTTAATTGTATCCACTCCTTCCTAGGGTCCCTTCTGGCCTACATCCACATGCTACATATGGACACCTTAAATTTTGTTATTCCTTGGTTTTCCCTCACAATTATGGTGGTATTCTCCAAGTATTATCCAGTTTCTCTTGCATCTCCTCAAACATCATGGAAAAAGTGTTGGAATTTTCCTTCCTCTTCTTGGGATCCAAGGTGTGCCATAGTGTTGTAGACTTCCTTGTGTGACACTTTCCTAGCCTCTGGTAAAATCCTCCATATTTTGGTTCTTCATACCCAACCAAGGTTATCAATATCATCAACCATGAATAATGGAACTATGTGCCTAAATCTTGTGCATCTTTATAGTCCTCCAAGAATAAATTTAGTAAGTATGGTGCCCAGTTGAGTAGACTCCCCTTTGTGCACTGCGCTACTACTACTATTACTCCTGCAGGTGCTTCTTGCTTGCAAAATTTCCTCAACAATTTATATGCCATCAATTTCGTCGCAAACCTTGTTATTGGTTCTGATGCAGACCCCCCTATTCTCCCTCGGGTATGTGCGACCTCCCATTCAAGGATCTTCGATTCTCGGAGCCAAATCGGCTCTCTAAAACCTTTATGGTCTCACTTGGGATTAAACATAGTCCCTTTCCGTCTTTTGGTGCAGGTTCTGTGACACCTGCGACCTCTCCCTTCGCGCTGCTAAACTATCAGGGCTCAGGCACTAGCTCCTTTTCCATTAGCCCTTTCCCGTATGTGACCTCGAGCTATGTCCTCGCACACACACATGATTGCGGGTGTGGCCAAGAGTGGTTTGCGATCAACCCACTTTTCTCCCCACAATTCACTACCAATCGCCACATGTCCCTTTTATAATACTGTGGTTTCGATTGTGGCCCGCTCTCAAATTTTTAGAATACGAGCACTTTCTGTCCCCACAATCCTGCGTGATTGTTGATCTCACGATCTCGGGTGGAGCCTCTCGATCAATGGTTCAGATATGTCCCCTTTCCTTCCTTCTCTCTGGATCACGCCTTCCTGGATCTCTGCAATCCATTGACGCATGCCCCTTTCAAATCAATGGTCGTGATTTTCTTCGCCAATTCGGGTTTCAGAGTTTTCAACTCTCAAACCTTACTTTCTCCGCAATGCGTTCACCCAGAGCTCACGATCTATTGACGCATGTCTCCTGTAGATCGACGACTGCGATTCTTCGAGTCTTCGGACTCCAATTTTCTCAACTCCTACCCACTCGCTTCCCCTCGAAGTGTGCAGATTTCTACCGCGTGTCCTCTTGAATCGGATGACTGGGATTCACTTCGGTTCTTCACCCGAAGTTCATGGATTTGCACCGCGTGTCCTCCTTAATATGAAGGCTATGATTTACTTTGGGTCTTTCCCTGGGGTCCAAGGATTTCTACCGCATGTCCTTTTGAATCAGATGACTATGATTCACTTCGGATCTTCGGGTTTCAGAAATCTCAATTCTCAACTTCTTCACACTCATTTTTTCCTAGATCGTTTTACCCATAGTACACAATCGATTGACATGCGTGCATCTGGATATGATGGTCCAGATTCACTTTGGATTTTGGGTTTCAAGAGTTTCAATTCTCAACTTCTCCATGCTCGCCTTTTCTCAGAGCGTTTTACCCAAAGTACATAATCGGTTGACATGCGTCCCTCTGGATCTGACGGTCCAGATTCACTTCGGATTTTGGGTTTCAGGAGTTTCAATTCTCAACTGAAATCTTTGAAGTGATTTTCTTGAAGCCTCAGATTTGTTGACACATAACCCCCTGATGACCAATGACCAGAATCTATTTTGGATCTTCGGTGATTTTTCCTCCTATGTGCACACAAAGGCTAAAGCTCATGCACTTTGTTCATATCTGATGATCTGGAATGATCTCGCTCCCTCTTGAACGGATCGTGTAATCTTCAGAACTTCATTTCCCTTGAAGATTTCTCTTGCTAACTCTCATGTGCTTTCTCCTTCAAACTGTTTGACTCTTTAGAGGGTTACTTCGACACTTAGTCGAATTTCGGATCTGTGCACTCCTTACAACAGATTCTTACGCAAGACTTAGCTTCTTGCGGGTGGCTGTGCACGCCTTGCAATAGTCTCTTTGCACTCCTTGCAAAGGGAAATTTTATGCTATATCTTTTGAGCTTATGAGTCGAAACAGAATATGTCACTCCTTGCAATAGATTCTCATGCAAGACTTAAGTTCTTGCGGTGACTGTGCACACATTGCAATAGTCTCTTTGCACTCCTTGCAAAGGGAAGTTTCACACTATCTCTTCTGAGCTTCTGAGTCAAACCAGACTCTGTCAATGCACTCCTTGCAGAGTGTATGCACACCTTGCATGAAATCAATGAAGAGAACAATTGAAACTTATCTAAACACTTCACAGTTTCATATACTCAACAATATAACTCATTCAGTCATGAAAACAAGAATAAAAAAGAATTATAAACAATAGAAACACCATGCATTGGATCAATTTTCCTATGTTATATTCATTCAAAAGTAAAATGGCTACATCTATGATAAAACAAGAACTAAAAACTCAACAACAACTAAATCACAACATTCTCCTACTAACTTGCAACAGCCTCATTCGGGCATACAAAAACTCTATTTATCTCAGAGGGTTCTTAGGGTTCCCCCCGACTACTCGTCTACTCGAGGAAAAAAACTATTTGCTACTTAATTTCTGTTACATTCAAGTCTAGGAGTGAAACTCCCAGATCATTCATGATCATTCAACTTCCAAGCATTTGATCTTCTTCAGTTTCCAATCATTTCAAAAAAAAAAAATTGTAAGAAACGCCAGTGGTTAAGATTTCGAAATGATTCAACGACGTGCTAAGGCGCTGAGTTGTCTCTCCATGTAATCTTGTTGATGATGCTCCTGCATCATACTCACCTGGCCAAAAATTCATGGAATCCTATCCATGAGCTCCTGCACTAAATTTCCATGATTTTGGATATCAACTTCATTTTCCCACCTGGCATCTCTATCGGGTATCCCTTCCACTTTAAAAAATATTCAAAATAGGTCTTCCTCCTAGCCTTCTTGCCAATCCTCTGATCAATGATCTTCTCCATCTGTGGCTTTTCTGCTATAGGTATTTGCTTTTCCCATTGAATCTTCTCTCGATCTTCTAATCTCTTTGTGTCATCTTCCCTGTAAGGATACAAGTTTGATATGTTGAATATGGGTGATATGCCCACATCATATGGAAGCTCAATCTCATAGGCATTTGCATCAAACTTCCTTAAGATATTACATGGCCCTATCTTCTTCATCTTCAACTTCTTATATGTTCCTCTTGGAAACCTTTCTTTATTGAGATGTGCCAGAACATGATCTCCTACTTCAAATTGAATCTCTCTGCGATGTTGATCAACTCTGCACTTGTACTCTTGTCTAGAGTTTTGCAACTGCTCTCTGATCTGGCTATGGAGCTTCTTCATTTCTGCAGCAAAATATTCTACTCCAACACTTCTGATCTCACTCTATTCCAAGTCTCCCAACTCAACTACTCCTCTTGGCTACATTCCATATAGTATTTGGAATGGGATCTTTCCAATGCTCCTATTTGGTGTGTCATTGTATGCAAATTCTGCTGGTGGCAGAATCTGATCCCACTAATTATGATGTTAAGTGACCAGACTCCTCAATAAGTTTCCCAAACTTATGTTCACCACCTCAGTATGTCCATCTGTCTGAGGATGATAAGATGAGATGAAGGATAAATCTGTCCCCAACCTCTTCCACAGTGTTCTCCATAAATGACCAACGAATTTGGTATCTCTATCTGAGACAATACTTTTGGGTAATCCATGAAGTTGAACAACTTCCTTGAAAAATAATTTTGCAACATGTGTTGCATCACCGGTCTTCTGGCATGGGATAAAGTGTGCCATTTTTTAAAATCTATCCACCACCACAAATATGGAACCACATCCTCTTTGTGTTCTTGGAAATCCCAACACAAAATCCATGTTTATTGCATCCCAAGGCCTCTCTGGTATTGGTAATGGTTGATACAATCCAGTGTTCTGTATTTTTCCTTTTGCATGTTGGCAGATTCTACGTCTGTTCACAAACTTTATCACTTCTGTCCTCATACCTGGCCAAAAGAATGAATTGCTTAACTGTGCAAATGTTTTATCATGGCCGAAATGTCTATCCAATCCTCCACTATGTTTTTCCTTCAAAAGGTCATCCCTCATTGAGCATTTTGGTATGCACAACTGATTGCCCTTGAACAACAATCCCTCTCGATTCATATACTCTGTCTACTAGCTCCTGTCTCTCAGCACAAGATTTTCACATGCTTCATATGCTTCCTTTAAATCTGGATAATCACAATACATATCCTAAAGGTGTTCAAACCCCAAAGTCTTCACCTGAAATTCTTGCAAAATCAGACATCTCCTGCTCAATGCATCAACAACTTTGTTAGCATTACTAGAAATATGTTTTATGACAAAAGTAAAATTCTGCATAAACTCAATCCACTTTGCATGTCTCTGGTTTAACTTCTCATGTCTGGTTATGAATTGTAAATCTTGTTTATCAGTGTACAAGACAAATTCCTTCGGAACAAGGTAGTGCCTCCATTTCTTCAAGGCTTGAATTATAGCATAAAATTCTTTATCGTATGTGGAGTACTTTCTCTTAGTCTCATTCAACTTCTCACTGAAATATGCCACTGGTTTATTATCATGGCTCAAAACTGCTCCAATTGCAACTCTACTTGCATCACATCTCACTTGAAATGTCTTTCCAAAATTTGGTAAGACCAGAATTAGTCATTATGTTATCTTCTCCTTCAATATATTGAAGCTCCTCTCGGCCTCCTCTTTCCATTTAAAAGACTTGTGCCTCTTCTTCACTCTATCCATCATTGGTGCACAAATTCCACTGAAATCTCTTACGAACTTCATGTAGAAACATGCTAATCCATGGAAGCTTCTTACTTGAAACATACTCCTTGGTGATGGTCGTTCTTTGATTTCTTTCACCTTCTTTGGATCCATCTTCAATTCATTTTAAGAGATCACACAACCCAATTAAATGAGCGTTATCTTCATAAAAGAGGAATTCTTCATATTTATCAACAACTTCTCCTGCTGTAGTCTCCTCATCACCAATGTCAGATGTCTCAAATGCTCCTCTTTAGTCATGCTAAAGACCAGTATATCATCCAAATATACAAACACAAACTTTCCAATGAAATCTTTCAATATTTCATTCATCAATCTCATAAAAGTACTTGGGGAATTTGTTAAGCCAAATGGAATAACAAGCCACTCATACAACCCTTCATTTTTTCTTAAAGGTTGTTTTCCACTCATCACCTTCTATCACCCTTATCTGGTGATATACACTTTTCAAATATATTTTAGAAAAGAAATTTTCTCCACTTAAACAATCCATTAAGTCATCCATTCTTGGAAAAGAAAATATATACCTGATGATGATCTTGTTAATGGATCTCGAGTCTGTACACATTCTCCATCCTTCATCCTTCTTTGGACTCAACACAGTTGGTTCTGCGCATGGACTCAAGCTTTCTCTGACCAAACCCTTGTCTAACAAGTCCTGTACTTAGTTCTTTACCTCTTCATTCTCTTGAGGTGTCAATCTGTATGCTACTTTGTTTGGCAATATTTCTCCTGGTATCAAATAAATATGATGGTTGATACTTCTGATGGGTGGCAACGAGTTACGCAACTCATCCACTACGATGTCAACAAAATTATCCAACAACTCCCAAAATTCTTCAGGAAAATCATCCATCTAAGTACTTGTAAGGACAACTTTGGGTTTCATCACCACAACAAACTACATCTCTTGTTCCTTCTTGACTTCTCTCAAGGGTTCATTCCCACTCATGAGAGGTATGCTTGTGCTGGCTTCTTCTTTTACTTTCTTCTCCTCTATTGGCAGCAACATGTGTGTCCTACCATTCTTCTCTAAGGTGTATGTATTTTTTCTCTCATCATGAATGACATTTCTATCAAATTGCCATGGTCTTCCCAACAAAACATGGCATACATCCATGCGAATCACATCACACAAAATTTCATCTCTATATCCTCCTATCTTAAATTCAACAAGGCATTTTTTAGTGACCATTACCTGATGTCCTTTCTACAACCATGAGACTTTATATGCCATTGGATGTGCAATTGTCTCCAGCTCCAATTTCTCCACCATCTCTGTGGATACTAAGTTGTCAGTTCTCCCACTATCAATTATCACCTTGAATACTATGTCTTTAGTTTTGCAAGCTGTCTCGAATAGACTGTTCCTCTGCACTGACTTTTCAATTTCTGACTCTGGTTTTAAGAGAACATTCCTCAACATCGGGGATGGTCCATCCTCTGCACCTTCCGCTTCAACATTCCTTTTTTGTGCTTCTGAAATGTGAACTTCACCTCCTCCTTATTTCTTTTTCTTGGGACATTCCCAAGACATGTGTCCTATCTTTCCATAGGCATAACACCTTACTTCTCCTCCTCCTCTTCTTCCTCTTCCTCTAGAAGAACTTCTTCCACCACCTTGTCTTCCTCGGGAACTTCCTCCTCTTTTTGAGTGACTTTGTGGTTTCTCTGTCTCGCCTTTGTATTTCTGTGTCTTGTCATGGGTAACTCCCTTTCCTTTTCTTGGGATTCTGCCTCTGTTTTGTTGGCTCTGTTTCCTAGCCAAATTATCCTCTACCTTCAGAGCAATATGATAAGCATTCTCTAATGTCCTCACTAACATCATGCTGATCTCATCCTGGATTTCATACCTCAGGCCATTTATGTACCTAGAAACTTTTTCATCATCCTTATCTTGTTGTCCAATCCTGATATTAATCTTGTAGAAATCCTATGTGTACTCTTTTACGGTCATACCCTTCTGTCTCATTTTCTACAACTTCCCGAACAAATTTATCTGATAATATTTGGGCATGAATTTAGCCTTCAACATGGCTACCATTCTGTCCCAATTATTTATCTTTTGTTTTCCTTTGCTTCTCCTCTCAGGTTACAGTTCATCCCACCACAATGTTGCATGTCCTTTCATTCTAGTGACAACATGTCTCACCTTTTTCTCCTCATCGACATCTTCATAGTCAAAATATTTGTCCATGGATGTTATCCAATCCAACAACTCTTCAACATCCAAATTTCCTTCATACATTGGGATGTCTACTTTGTCTCTAGATCCCAATTTATCAACCACTCTCAGCAAGCATTCTTTAGAAACATTTTCCCCTGTAGCTTCTTCGATTTCTACTTCTTCACTTTCTGCATCACTAATGTCCCCAACATCAGGTGCCCTCCTCTGTGTTGCCTCCATCGCCTCTAATCTTTCACCAAGTTCTCGCATTTCTCTTTCTACAATGTGATTGGATAAAGGTGGCTCCACATGTATCCTTGGTGGCATTGTGTTGACTATCTCTCACAAACAGAGTACAACTTCGAGACTTTTTCGCTACTTGAAAAAAAATCCAGGCTCTGATACCACTTGATGGTATTAGACTATCTCCTTTGTCTCCTTCGCCTGAAATCTACAGACGAAATTAGGCTCTGATACCACTTGATGCACACCCCCCTATTCTCCCTCGGGGCTGCGGGACCTCCCGGTCGAGGATCTTCAATTCTCAGAGCCGAATCGACTCTTTGAAACCTTTATGGTCTCACATGTGATTAAACACAGGCCCTTTCCATCTTTTGGTGCAGGTTATGTGACACCCGTGACATCTCCCTTTGCGTTGTTGAACTATCAGGGCTCGGGTGCTAGCTCCTTTTCCATTATCCCTTTCCCGTATGTGACCTCGGGACATGTCCTCACGCAAACACATAATTGTGGGCGCAACCAAGAGTGGTTTGGGATCAACCCGCTTTTCTCCCCACAATTCACTACCAATTGCCACGCGTCCATTTTGTAATACCATGGTTTCGATTGCGGCCTACTCTCAAATTTTTATAATACGAGCACTTTCTTTCCCCGTAATCCTGCATGACCATTGATCTCACGATCTCGGGTGGAGCCTCTTGATCAATGATTCAGATTTGTCTCCTTTACTTCCTTCTCTTCGGATCATGCCTTCCTGGATCTCTGCGATCTGTTGACGCGTGCCCCTTTCAAATCAATAGTCGTGATTTGCTTCGCCAATTCAGGTTTCAGAGTTTTCAACTCTCAAACCTTAATTTCTCCACAATTCTTTCACCTGGAGCTCACAATATATTGACGTGTGTCTCCTGCAGATCGACGACTATGATTTCTTCAGGTCTTCAGATTTCGAGTTTCTCAACTCCTACCCACTCACTTCCCCTCAAAGTGTGTGTATTTTTGTCGTGTGTCCTCCTGAATCAGACGATTGAGATTCACTTCGGTTCTTCACCCGGAGTTCACAGATTTGCACCAAGTGTACTCCTTAATAATGTCGCATTTCCTTTTGAATCAGATGTCTATGATTCGCTTTGGATCTTAGGGTTTCAGAAATCTCAATTCTCAACTTCTCCACTCTCACTTTTTCCTGGAGCATTTTACCCAGACTACACAATCGGTTGAAACGCGTCCCTCTGGATCTGATGGTCTAGATTCAATTCGGATTTCGGGTTTCGGGAGTTTCAATTCTCAACTTCTCCACGCTCGCCTTTTCCAAGTGCGCTTTACCCAGAGTACACAATCGGTTGACACAAGTCCCTCTGGATCTGACGGTCCAGATTCACTTCTGATTTCAGGTTTCGGGAGTTTCAATTCTCAACTGAAATCTTCGAAGTGATTTTTCCCGAAGCCTCAGATCTGTTGACACGTAACCCTTGGCGACCAATGACCATGATCTATTTTGGCTCTTCGGCGATTTCTCCTCCTATGTGCACACAGAGGCTAAAGCGCATGCACTTTGTTCAGATCTGACAATCCAGAATGATCCCGCTCCCTCTTGAACGAATCTTAGTTGATGACTCATGTAATCTTTACAACTTCGTTTCCCTTGAATATTTTTCCCGCTATCTCTTGTGAGCTTTCTCCTTTGAACCCTTTGACTCCTTAGAGGGTTACTTCAACAATTAGTCAAATTTCATATCTGTGCACTCCTTGCAACAGATTCTTACATAAGACTTAGCTTTTTGCAGGCAACTTTGCACGCCTTGCAACAGTCTCTTTGCACTCCTTGCAAAGGGAAATTTTACGCTATCTCTTTTGAGCTTATGATTTGAAACAAAATTTGTCACTCCTTGCAATAGATTCTCACACAAGACTTAATTTCTTGCGGCGACTGTGCACACCTTGCAGCAGTCTCTTTGCACTCCTTACAAAGGGAAGTTTCATGCTATCTCTTCTGAGCTTCTGAGTCGAAACATACTCTGTCAACGCACTCCTTGCGAACTGTATGCACACCTTGCATGAACTCAATGAAGAGTACAATTGAAACTTATCTAAACACTTCAAAGTTTCATATACTCAACAATATATCTCATTCATTCATGAAAACAAGAATAAGGGAATTATAAACAGTAGCAGCACCATGCATTGGATCAAATTTCCTCTGTTATATTCATTCAAAAGTAAAATGGCTACAACTATGATAAAACAAGAACTAAAAAATCAGCAACAACTAAATCACAACATTCTCCTACTAACTTGCAACAACCTCATTCGGGCATACAAAACCTCTATTTATCTCAGAGGCTTCTTAGAGTTCCCCTGACTACTCGTCTACTCAAGAAAAAAAACTAACTGCTACTTAATTTCCGTTATATTAAAGTCTAGGAGTGAAACTCCCAGATCATTCATGATCATTCAGGTTCCAAGTGTTTGATCTTCTTTAGTTTCCGATCATTTAAAAAAAAAATACTTGTAGGAATTGTCAGCGGTTAAGATTCTGAAATGATTCAACGACGTGCCAAGGCGCTGAGTTGTCTCTCCACGTAGGCTTGCTGACGATGCTCCTACATTAGGTTCACTAATTCAATTGATGATTATTACTCGGGACCCTCTCTCAGTTCCATATTTCTTCTTCATCTCCTTTACTAAATATTTTTCCTGTGTCTTGTCATCCAAATAGTGCTCTGGTGTTTCTCCTTCTATCGATAAACTTGTGATATCTGTAATTAGGTATACACCTATGGATACAGGTCTCTCCATCCATAAGATGCCCCCATGTACCAGTGCCAAAATATGTTTAACATAGGCATTTACATCTTTTCCCCTCCCAAAGTGGGGAATCTCTAGCAGGTTCATGATCCTTGCGTTATAAATTCCTTCAATCCACTATTTCGACTCCAAAATGGGATCCTCTGATGGGCCTTCTCCTTTTCTCTCCATGTACACTTTTTTCACAAAATCAGGGAACTTATCCATGTATTCCACATCATGATTCACATACCTTAGCTTGTTAACAGACCCTAACATGTCACCAACTATTCTGACTCCATCAAGTATTTGTGGTAATGACATCGTTAGCTCATTCTACTTGGTTGGTGTTCTTGGTGCGATAGGTTTTTCCCTAGTTTTCCTCTTTCATGCTAATGGACCTGCCACTTCTTCTTGGTTCTCTTACTCATCTTCTTTTGCATTTGAATCTTACTTTTCTGTAATATCCTCCACCTGTACTTTCTCCTCTAACTCTTGTACGATCTCTTCTACCGGTTGTTGTGCTTCTTCGTCCTGTTCTCTGGGATCATCTGACTTTGTTCATTAGTCATCTTCCTGAATCGATTGTACCTGTGGTTTTTCTATGACTAGTCCAAGTTGTTTCATGGGGTTTTGTTCTGTACTAGGGTTTTTTGTTCCACCCCGTGTATCAACATTCATTTCCTCTGTCGTTGGAATATGTTGTTCTTCTACCATTTTGGGACTAACCAGCTCGATGGATGGTGAAGGAATGGAATCCACATCTACCACTCAATCTAGTTGATTTTTTACCCCTAGGATGCTATATCCTATGGTGACCTCATGGAACTACGTGTTTTTCTTGCAATTCGGCTGGGAGCTTCGACCTTTGGTGGCACCTTTCTACTAAATCTTGAAGAGGTTTCTATGAATCTTCATTGAATACTTCAGAAATACCTTCTCGCACCGAATTTTCAATCCTTATCTCTTGTTTGCATAAAGTCAGAATGAGTCTCATTGTTCAAGTTTTCTCCTTTTATAAGTCGTGCCATAAATTCTCTGTAGCAATTGTAATTTTTCAACCATCGTCTTTTCCTTTTTCGGCTACTTTCTATATCGGTGCGCTACTTTTTCTGCCTTGAAAAATTTCTATGGTACACAGTGTATTCCTATTCTTTCATACCAATTGTTGTCTTCTATTTGTTGTATCATCTAACTATATGCATAAAACTTATCCATATACTTCATCTTTTTGAATTTTTCATGCTTTTCCAAAAAAAAAATTCTTTTTGTTTTAACTCCTACTATTTACACTATGTACAATTCTAATTTGTTGCACTGCATCCACTGAGGGTTGTTCGGTTGAATGTCCCTATACAGTTTTAGTTGTTTGAAATTCACCAATCCTTGCATCTCTTTTCCTATTAAATCCTATAGCTACACAAAACCTCCATATGTGACATATTTTATCTCATATGGCCCTAGCCAATGTATCCTAAATTTCCCTAGGTGTTGGCAGTATTTGTTGTCATAGAGGAGAACCGAATATCCTTCCTTAAATTTTTTCTTATTAATGTGTCTATCATGCCAATCTTTTTCATTTGCTTTCTATACCTCCTAATGGAAACTAGCCATAATCATGTCTTCTTCTAATTCCACGATTTGAGCCAATATTTCTTGAGTTGTGCCTCTTTCTATCATGTTTGTAATGGTTTCAATGCACAAACTAGGTATCAAATACTCCAAAGGGACTACTTCTTCCTGACCATACACCAATATGAAAGTTGTCTACCCTATGAGTTTCTTGCATGTAGTTCTATAATCACATAATATTGCTGGTATCTTCAAATCCCAATCATCCATGCTCACATTGTAACTCTTAGTTAAGTAATTCTTCAATATCTGATTAAATGCTTCTACCGTTCCATTAGCTTGAGGATGGTATGGAGTTCGCTGCTGATGGTGTATCTCAAATTCTTCAGTCATTGCCTGAATGGTACTATTTATAAAATGAGTTCCTTTATCACTCATCAGAATCCTAGGGCATCCAAATCTTTTAATTAAATGTTCAAATAGGAAGTGCAATGTAATATTTTACTACTGCTCCTTCAACCCATCTGGTTAAATAATCTATCATTTTAATGATATACCTTGCTCTTGAGCTTCTAGATGGCGGATTAATTGGTCCTACAAAGTCTACTTCCCATTTTTTAAACACTTTAAGAGTTATCCGAGGTCTTAATGGCATCTCATCCCTCCTGGATGGCTTCCCTACCCTCTGACATACATCAAAAGCCTGAAAATACTCCTTTGCGTCCTTAGAAACTGTTGGCCACCATAATCCTATGCATAGTATCTTATGCGCAGTAGATTTTGCTGCATAATTTCCTCCAGCTATTCCTTCATGTGATTCTGCTAAGATGATAGGATGTTCATGTTCCATAAAACATCTCCTTAGAATGTTATCTGCACCTAGTTTATACAAGTTTCATATAACAAGATGTTAATCTGCAACTCTAACCACCAAATTTTTCTTCTGTGCAGTGTTATATTACTTTGGGGAAAATCCTGTACTCAAAAATTCAATAATATCAACAAAGTATTCATCAACAATTTGCACTGAAAAGAGTTTTGCATCAGGAAAATTGTCCTCCAAGCTGCTTGGTTCCTCTCCATTGGTTATCCTGGATAGATGATCTCGCCTTGCATTCAATCTTGCAGGCTTGACAACTACTTCAAAATCAAATTCTTGAAATAAAAACAACCATATACATATTCTTCCCCCCAACACTGGCTTGTTGACTAGATATTTAAGAGAAGAGTGATATGTTAACATCTTAAAATGTTGTCCTAATAAATAATGTATGAACTTTTGCAATGCATACACCATAGCTAACCCTTCTCTCTCTGTTGTATTATAATTATGTTTTGACTTTGACTGTTTCCTACCTGCAAATGCTATTGGGTGATCCATGTCACCTTCTCCTGGATTTGTTAATACTTCTCCAAGTGCTATTGAAGAGGAATCCACATGAACATGGAAATATTTTGACCAATATGGGAACACCAGTATTGGTTCTGTAACCATTTTCTCCTTCAAGGTGTCCAAACTCTATTGGCACTCATCATTCCACTAAAATTTGATATCATTCTTTAATAGTTTCTCCATGGGCATAGTAATTTGTGCATATATCCTTATGAACTTCCTATAGTAGCCTGTATGACCAAGTGTAGCTCTCAATTGGCGCACTGAATTAGGTGGTAGTAAATTAACAATAACAACAATCATGGCAGGGTCAACCAATAGGCCCTGTTTACACACCACATGCCTTAGAAAAATTCCAAATGGTGCACTGAATATGCATTTCTTATTTAAGGAAATTTGACAGTGTCTACACCTTTCTAGCATTAATCTTAAAACTTCAACATGATCTTTCAATAAGCTAAATATTGTCCAATCATCCAGATAAACCTCCAAAAAATTATGTATAAAATCCTTAAATGCACCTACCACTACCCTTGAAAAAATAGCAGGGTAATTCTTCAATCCAAATGGAATCACTATGCACTGATATGACCCCCATTCTCTAGAAAATGTAGTCTTATGACGATCCCCTGGTGCTATTCTGATCTGGTGATACCCTGAAAAATCCATCCATAAATGAATATGCTTCTTGTCCTTCTACATCCTCCAATACCTAATATGTAAATGGAGTAGGGAAGGGATCATGAAGACAAGCATCATTCAACTTCCTCAAGTCTACATAGATCTTTATTACCCTTACTTATTCTCCTGAACTACCATAGGGATAATCCACTCAGATTCTTCAACATGTTCTATTATACCATCCTCTAGCAATTTATCAATTTCTTCCCTAAATTTCTGTTTGTATACCAGATTCAATCTATATGGTATTTTTCTTATTGGTCTAGCATCTAGTCTCAAGGGAATATTCATCTCTCCAATTTCTCCTGCTACCCATTTCATTTATGAAAACGTCGCTGGAAACATGTCACTGTATTCGTGCATTAACTCTATTATCCTTTCCATTGTCTTGTTATCCCAATAGTCACCAATACTTGCAATCTTTGGATTCTTTTCTGTTCTAATATTTACCTTCTTTATCTCCAGTGGTGCATCAAATTCTTCTAATTTTAGTTGTGGACCTTCTACTTATCTTTCCCCTTCAACTTCTGTAATCTGAATATCACGCAAGTTTTCTTCTGTTGGGTCATCTTTTGCGACATGGTAACAATGTAACAACTTTATGATTGTCTGTTGATTATGATTACGATAACATGTTACAATTTCAACTTCAGGTTATTCAAAGATATTCTTTTTACTCATCCAGATTTATTTTCGGAATGAAATGAAAGCAGAGAAATAACAATGAAATACTCATGAAAATTTCTAGAAATAGAGAAATACAACAATACTTGATTTCTATTAATGAAAGAATTGTAAAGAGACTATAAAAATACAGAGTGCAAGACTCACTAGAATGGTGGCAACTTTATCTCGGATAAGAGATGTGATGGCTACGCTCATTCGCAAGAAGATGATTACAATGAGGCTCTAAAGGCATTTTTATGTTAAATAGGAATTCCAAAACCCTAGACATCCAAAAACCTAACCCTAGGATATGAAATGCCAAAATTCATGTGGGTCTCGTTTGGGTAAGTTAGTACATTAACTTCTCGGAGTCGTAACTTTTGCATACGATTTTCATTTTAGGCACGTGATATCCCATTGGAAAGGTATTTTAGAGAGCTACGCATTATGATGTCAAACTCTGACTCCATCTACAATTTCATTGTGGCATGCCAAAATAACATTGTTTAGGGCCCCAAAATGGCCCTCGAAGTACAGAAAGATGTGATGACATGAATACATACAAAATAAGCTAGTTGGAATAGGTGGGAGGCCACTAGTATCCACTTGGAAGATGTGTAGGGCTTCAGACAACCCCGAAAGGGTAGAACCCACAATTACAAAGAAGTACAAAAGAATGTGTTGAACTAAAAACTGACAAAAGGAGCCAGTTGGAATAGGTGGGTGGCCACCAATAGCCACCTGGATCAATCCTACACCCTTAGGAAGCAATGGTGTCCATTGCATTGAGTGCCCATGGAAGAGGGGAAAGCATTTTCTGAATCTGAATCTTGGTGAGTTGCGTTCTTTGTTGGAGAAGTTGTGTTGCTTGGTTTGTGGAAGACTGTCAAAAACTTGTTGTTGGTAGGGTTGAAAATTCTCCACCAACCTGTTGCCTCTGGGTTCGACAGGGCATTGTGTAGGCACCATTGTAGGTGAAGAAACAATATCTTCTTTCTCTTTGAAAATCTATTTTTGTTGGATAGAAGGTGTTGAGGCTGCAATGGTTGTAGTGGTATTTTGTGCATCTTTTGAACAGACTGTGAAGAGGATGAATTTTTCAGTATGAGATATTACCTTGTGGCACTATTTTGGTGGAGTAGTATTTATAACTACCTATGGTATCCTATAGAGCTGACCTCCCAGAGTAATAATGACACTATGGGGTCTAGACTCATAGACAACATGACGTCTCCGCATATATGGTTGACCTAAAACAACATCAAAAACATCAAAAGGGGTAACATCACACACTACCTCATCCTTGAAGGGTTGGATGCCATAGGACAGGTGGCACTGTTGGCTGACACGAAGATCTTGTCCCTGGTGAAGCCACCTGATGTTGCATGGTTTCATGTGTAGTGTTGTCCACAACCCCAACTTGAAGGCCTTAGCTGAGATGAGGTTCTTCTGGCTGTCGTTATCAATAATGAAATGCAACGGGGTCCCCTTCACCCACATTTGTGAATGGATGAGGCACTCCCCCTATTAAGGATATACTGATTCTTCTGGTTGAATTGTTTTGATCGTGAAAGTGGAAGTGGGGTCTATGTCGATGATCTGACTGTTTTCAATATTTTTTGGATCGGATTCTGAATTAGGGTTTGGCTCTGTGTATTTGACGTCGACCACCAGTTAATGTTTCGAGCGACATTCATCGGTGTTATGCCAGGGAAATTTGTGGAAGTCACACCACTTCCCAGTGTTATTATTCATCTTCCATTTACCCTTTTTGTCTTGTGTCTTGGATTGGTTGTCTAGGGGTTGTTGGTTAGGGCCTTCTTTACCGTGCTTTGTTTTTTGCAGAGTTGCAGACCCGAATTCCCATTTGTTCTGGTGCCTAAATTTCTACTTGATTTTGACAACATATCGATGGAATATTCCAATGATGAGATGTTTAGGAAATCCATTTCAGTTTGGATGTACCTATGCAGAGCCCCACAGTATTTCAGAACTAGATGTCGCTCAGAGTCCTTGATACCCATCTTAGTGTGCAAGGTATGGAAATTATTTGTGAAATCCGACACTGTTTGGCTCTTCTCTTGTCGTAGTGTGGTCCATCACATGTACTAGCCTTCATAGTTATCAACAAGATAGTATTATCCTTTGACCGCATCCACAAAAAAATTCCAAGTGGGCTCGGCCCCATAGATTCCATATTCCTTTGTGGAACCTTTCTCCCAATAAGTTTCCCACCAATGTTTGACATGGGGGAGAGCCTTGAGGAGTGCAAAGGTGATCTTTTCCCTATCGAAAAAACCTTGAATAGAGAAATAACCTTCTTACAGATTTAACTATTTTTCCAGGGCATCCGCATCTATCTGACCTTCAAATATGGGAATATCAAAATTAACTTGTACCTTGAAGGGAGAGGTTCTTCCAAAATGGCCACTTGATGAAGATGTGTTTGTTTCTATCGGTAGGCATTGAAGAATGTTTGCAAAATTCTCCATCATTCCGTCCATCCTTCACGCGAGAGTTTGCTCAAGCAGCAAGTTAATAGAATATTTTGCTCCACCATCTAATTTCTTTTCCACCGCCATTGAGGGTTTCTTGGGTGTGCCAGAGTGATTTTCCTCAAGAGAGAAAAACTCGATACCCAACTGGCTATACTTAGACCTTATCAGGGACATTCGCTAAAAAATGATCAAGAGTAGCATTCTCTGATACCATTGATTTAGATTTATTTTCGGAACGAATGATAGAAAATAAATTACAATGAAATACTCATGAAAATTGCCAAAAACAGAGAAATACAACAATACTTGATTTCTATTAATGAAATAATTGTAAAGAGACTTTAAAAATACAGAGTGTAAGACTCGCTAGAATGGTGGCAGCTTTATCTCTGAGAAGAGATGTGACGACTATGCTCATTCGGAAGATGATTACAATGAGGATTTGAAGGCCTTTTAATGTTAAACAGGAATGAAAAAACCCTAGACATCCAAAAACCTAACCCTAGGAGATGAAACACCAAAAGTCATGTGGGCCACGTTTGGGTAAGTTAGTACATTAACTTCCTGTGGTCGTAACTTTTGCATATGATCTACGTTTTAGGTGAGTGATAGCCTGTTGGAAAGGTATTTTAGAGGAATATGCATTATGCCATCAAACTCTGAATTCATCTACAGTTTGAATATGGCATGCCAAAATAAAATTGTTTAGGGCCCCAAAATGGCTCTCGAAGTACAGAAAGATGTGCTGACGTGAATACATACAAAAATAAGCGAGTTGGATTAGGTGGGAGGCCACCAATATCCACCTGGAAGATGTGTAGGGATTCAGAAAACCCCAGAAGGGTAGAACTCACAATTACAAAGAAGTACAGAAGAACGTGTTGAACTAAAAACTGACAAAAGGAGCCAGTTGGAATAGGTGGGTGTCCACCAATATCCACTTGGATCAATCCTCCCCCCTTAGGAAGCAATAGTCTCCATTGCGCTGAGTTCCCAAGGAAGAGGGGAAATCATTTTTTGAATCTGAATCTTGGTGAGATGTTTTCTTTGTTGGAGAAGTTGTGATGCTTGGTCTGTGGAAGACTGTCACAAACTGGTTGTTGGCGGGGTTGAACATGCTCCACTAACCTGTTGTCTCTGTGTTTGATGGGGCATTGTGTAGGCACCATTGTAGGTGAAGAAAAAATATCTTATTTATCTTTGAAAATCTCTTTTTGTTGGATAGAAGGTGTTGAGGTTGCAGTGGTTGTAGTGGTCTTATGTTCATCATTTGAACAGACTGTGAAGAGGATGAATTTTTCAGTATGAGAGATTACCTTGCAGAATTTTTTTTGTGGAGTAGTAGTCGGAACTACCTCCAGTATCCTATAGAGATGACCTCTCAGAGTAACACTAGTATATTTGGCCCATTTTGCGATGGTTGTTTCGACGCTATTGCGATGTTATGTCATTGATATGGCGATGAATTTGGAGTCTCCGAAACATCGGTTTATGTGACGTGGCATTTTCGACGAACTTGATCAAACGTCGCACAAGCGACGATATAGGCAAACCAACTTTTCGTCCAAATTGTGACAGCAACTTTTATAGTTAAACCGGCGCATCAATAGAAGCAGTCTTCGCATATTCGACGAAAACTTGTTTTTGTTTATGTAGCTAAACCGACGCATCAATAGAACTTGTCGTCGCATATTCGACGTCACTTTTCATTGTTTATATAGCTGAACCGTCGCATCAATAGAACTTGTCGTCACCTATTCGACGACAACTTTTTGTTGTTTATGTAGCTAAATCGACACACCAATAGAAGTTGTCGTCGCCTATTCGACAACAACTTTTTGTTGTTTATGTAGCTAAACCAACGCATCAATAGAAGTTGTCATCGCCTATTAGACGACAACTTTCCGTTGTTTATATAGAAAAACTGTTGCATCAATAGAAATTGTCGTCGCATAGGCGACAACAACTTTTTGTTGTTTATATAGAAAAACCGTCGCATCGATAAAAGTTGTCGTCAGATATGAGACGACCAAAATTTATTTAGTCAAAAAAAAAAAAAAAATTGGGCATCAATTTTGATATTAATATTAATATTANATTTAGAAAAAAAATAAAAAATTATTTTAGGCATCAATTTTGATATTAATATTAATATTAAATCCCAAAGGGTATTGCATGAGCCCCATATTGATTTCACAAAGCCTTGGGACTTCTTTGATGGCGCTTATCAAGGCTCTCCAAAAATGTGTGGGGATGGAGTCATACTCTTTTTAGATCAGTACCACTTCTTCTCCTTAAAATATGGAGCAGGATTGGGAGCAAATAAC
>SNQJ01S0024854.1:0-19903 GCA_010110895.2 Picea sitchensis | reverse complement strand
AAAATACACTGTGGATCTATGTGTTAAAGACTCAAATTTGAACATAGCCATGAGACATACAATGTGGATCTATGCAACAATACAAACTGAATATACTCCAACGCAACCTGAATCTATCAGAAAATATCCAGGGTCTTCACCTCCACCACTCTATAGTACGAATCTAACCATGTGAATACATGTGTTGCAGTCGAACATGGTAGAAATCATTTGATTACCGGTCATTAGTGAATACCGTTAACAAGTGCGAGGGAAATCACCATTAATGTCAATGACCCCCAAGGTACTCTAGTACAATCCAACGAATGTGAATTAATGAGTTGAAGTCGAACACTCAGTGGAATCTCTCGATCAGGGGTCGATGATGAAAACTCACTGTCGAAAGAGAGGAAACCTGCCATTGAGGCATGCAAGTTCCAAGGTACCAATTAGTTTCTAAGTCTAATTCCTAGATAATGAGTTGAAGTCGACAGGAAAAGACTCGTCACAGGAGGGCCTTAATGTATCCCCCATCAATGACATGATACGGGTAACAAGATTTGAAGTAGATCAGAGTAAGAAGTGATTCAGGACTGAATCAAGGATGGTCGATGCAATAGAAGGCTTAAGGACTATAGAAATGGTCGACGCAATAGAAGGCTTTCCGGGTTGAACTTTTCTTTGAACATATTGACGACAGGACAACTGTCTTGGAAAAACTGAATCAACAACAGGGATCACAGACCAGATTGCAATCTTATAAAGGAGTATGATCAAGAGACAAGTGGATTTTCCCAACCTAGACACAAAGCAAGTGAAAGGGTGTCATGTTCAAAGCTGACTCTTCCATAGAATACAGGTTTAGATACATTTCTTTCCCAATTTTTCCCCCACCATTTCTGGCAAGTACCTCTTTATTTTTGCACAAGCTTGAGGAGGATAACATATGCTTGTTGATGTAAGCTCATCCTTTAGATGAGTCCTTTAGAGAATTTCTAACGAACCCTAGGAAGGAGTGGTTCGGTCCATATGGGCCTTTCGATGTTTATTTTACGAGTCTAAAGAAAGAAAAATCGGGGGTTTTTCATGTTTAGAGAGTTTGAAAAACACTTAAAGAGAACTCTCTCAGTTCCTTTTACATAAAGTAGTCTGATGAGACCGAAAAAGAGATAAACAGTCGCTCAACAAACGTTTTCTTCAAATACTTTAACGAGCGTGAAAAGAACAAGGTTGCTCGGCAATCTTTTCATGTTTAGAGAATCTAAAAAGAGATTAAAGGGAACTCCAGTGGGTTCCTTTTTCGTATAACCTTTACGAGTCCAAAAAAGTGATAAAAGTATACTCAGTTACATTCTCATTGATTTACGAGCATGATAAAGAAAAAATACTAAGCTCGGTAACTTATTCTCATGTATTTACGAGTATGAGAAAGGACAAAGACTAAACTCGGGATTGTTTTTATTTTTACGCAAGCTTTAAAACAAAACAAAACTATGCTTGGACCTGGTTTCATTTTTACACAAGCTTGAACCAAAGGAAACTATGCTTGAGGTAAGTGGTTTCATTTTTACACAAGCTTGAACCATAGAAAACTATGCTTGGACTTCCCAATGCATAACACAGGTATGGTTGGTACTTATCCCCCATCTTAAGAAACTAGCGGCTCTAACTTCAACATGAAGTACAAAGGCTGAAATAATTTCCCCCCAAGATTCATTTTGTCCAACTGCAAAGGTGAATTAAATGAAGCTTCAAATACTAGACGAAGAACTTGACTCAAACAGAGAGGGGGAAAACTATTTCATTTTTTAACGATCTTGACACAGGAACATGAACTATGCTCGAGAATCCAGGTTCAATCCCTAGACCTCTGTTTCATTTTTTAACGAGCTTGACACAGAAATATGAGCTATGATTGTAACCTATGTTTAATGTTTTAACGAGGTTTCCACAGACACGTAAAAACTATCCTCGTAGTTGGTTTCATTTTGTAACGAGCTTGATATCATAAGACCATGCTCAAGGCCGGTTTCATTTTTTATTGAGCTTGAAATTAGAAAATCATGCTCCAATATCTCTTCTTGATCATGACTTCCAAGAGGACAGTGCTCTAGAAGGACACCATGTCAAGGGACAAAACTCAGTCATGGCCTCCAAGAGATCTTCACTTGATGGAGGAAACAAACTCTAGAAGGAACACATGTCGAGGGCCACGATAGGGGTAAAGAGATCAAGCTCTAAAATCTCGATCGAAGAGATCGCCAGGTCAACTACGGGATCCAAATCATCAGAATTTGAAGTCATGGGAGACAATGCCACATAATTAACATCTGGTAGGGGCGATACCGTCTTCATATAGGAACCATTGAGGGAGGTAGTCCAATCAGGACCGATGAATGAAAGTTGATCAATAGTCACAATTCTTCCATCGTGAGGGAAAGATATCACATGAAAAAGAGTGGACACAATAGCTTTCATGACATAGACATAATCCCACCCAAGGAGTAAAGTGGAATCCAAGGGGTCTTGGACTACCATGACATCTATAAAGACAATTTTCCCTCCCAAAGTTATAGGAAACTGAGGAAGGGTCCCTAAAGGTTGACTGGTTCTTCTGTTAAAGGCTAACATATTCTGTGTAACTGATGCAAGTTGAGGACAACCCAAATCTTACCAGGCAATAGAGGACAAAATACTAGCAGACGCACCTTCGTCTATCATCATCTGAGGAACGTCCCGACCACAAACTTGTATTGTAATCTAGAAAGGAATGTGAGAGGGAAGACGAGGTCTAGTTAGCACACCCCAATAAAAAAGGATGGCCTATTTACTTGGAGGAGGTTCCATGGGAGAAGGAGGAATTCCCCCTAGCACGGTAGAGTCTGTATAAATGAGAAAAACGTGGGCATTATTGGGTTTACTCTCTAGCGGGAGAGTAGGATCGACCGATGACAAGATCAGATCAACCACGTGGGTTTCATTCTCCAAGGGGAGAATGGGGTCGACGGGTGGAAACAGATCGACCACTTTGGTTTCACTCTCTGGTGGGAGAGTGGGATTGACCGAGGATGGTATCAGATCAACTACTTTGTCAACTAGTCCAACCAAAGATGTGACCAGATTGATGACATGATCAATCAGACTAATCGACAAAGGGACTAGATTGATCATTCCATCAACTATATGTGGGTCAAGAGTTAGCTTGTGATAAGCAGTTGGAAGTTGAGGCTGTGAAACAGTCATGTCTTCCAGTAATTTTGAGGCTTCATCCATACGAGGGAAAAGGTGAGTTAGATGACTCCCTTTGCATAACATACATGGGAACTTGACTCTACTTTTCTTCTTCCCAATGGTATCGTGACTAGTTGACGGGAGGTCATCAACATGTTGTTCATAGGTTGACGACATGGGTTGGCGATGTTGTGTAAACCATGCTTCTATAACCTTGGATAGACCAGGGAAATCCTTAAGAATATGGCTACCCTTACAAAGCCGAAAAGGGTACTTGGGCTTACGGGTTGTTTGGGTGATCTTGGCATCATCAACACTCCCAGCACGATTATCAATAACTAGTTGTTTTCCAACATGTTTGGCGGTGGTTGGAATTTTGGACCCTTGTTTATTTTTCTTCTTCTTAGTCTTCCTCTTCTTCTTCTTCTTATCCATCGAGTTACTAGCTTCAAATCTTTCACTCGATGAAGAAGATGAAACGGAAGAAGACCTTGCAAGTAGATAAGGTGAAGAAGATATTACTGTTGAAGAAGGTGAAGGATCAACATGAGGTTGATGTTGTTGGGGGGAAGTTCTTACAAATGAAGCACTAGCTACATTCAGGATTACCTGAGTGGAAAACAACCATACTGGTAATCCAATTGTGAGACCTAGAAGGATCAAAGTAGTGATATGAGGAGGACCAATGTTTCCATAAGAAGGAAAAACAAAAGGTTCCCCTGGAAAAGGGGTTCCTTCATTGGTCGTTCCAAGAACTGACGCCATTAAATAAAGATCCAATCTAGAGTCCGCTAGGGAAAAAAAACAACACTTGCTAAAAATCTAGGAAGCAAGCAAACAAACAAAACCTTCTCACAATGAACGCACTAGTTGGTGATGAAATCCAACGTGACAAGAACAATGTAATAAGGGATTGAGATAGAGCGGGTGGAAAAGTTACATTGACGACCTTCTTAACGGACTTACACCTCGGTGCAAGATCCCACACATAATCGTGGGTATACCCTCCAAGGAGCCCGAGTGAGTTTGGCCAACGTCGATTCCAGGTATCGTGAAGATTTTCCCCTCCATAGTCACCTTGTGTAAAGACCCTAAGGAGATAGGCCACTAAGGTTACCAACTACTACAGTGATGCCTGGATAAACAGTCGACAGTGTGATCCACGTGCAAAGGTAGGGTATCTAGCCTGAAATCAAATCGAAAGGCTTCCACTCATCATTGTGGGTATACCTTCAAGCAACCCCCATAATACGTGAAATATCTACACCAAGACCAACAAAGTAGGGTGAGTAACTCTGCCACTCTCAATGTGACCTCGTGATTGACCCTTGTGTGAGAAGGGCTTCCCAAGACAAAATGTAGCAAGTGGATTTCATCGCTCCCTAACTCAAGATGCTATGTTTGTCTACAGCTTTGGAAAGTTATCTTTCACACCTATTTCAAAGCTCTACAACTAATCTAATGTAGGTTTGCTACCGGAAAATATAAAAATGTCTAATCATTTTTTATAAGCGCTTTATTTTAAGGTTGTTGTTACTCAAAAGGAAGATGGCATGGACTAAATGGTGTTTTGACCGACTCGAAAGTTATGCAAAGAGATGAAGGTTCAATCTTTTCATTTCGATGAAAGCTATGCTACGAGAAGGAGAAAACATTTATCATTCCTAGATGTACAATGTCCCAAAAATTATTAAACTCATCAATATCAAGATTCTCAAGAAATGAGCAAAATAGACTGTACACCAATACATGATTCATGGCCCCCCAAAAAATCATATAATTTCGCTACTTCAAATGCAAGGATGCCCCCAATCTAATGTAAACCAAGAAATTAAAATTTTTGTTTCAAAGATATCTAAAAGCAATAGAAAATCTCTATAAAACAAATCAACCCAAACAAATTTTCTCTTTTAACACGAATTATTCAATAAAATAAAAAGAATATCTTTCATCAAACAATTCTAAAGAAGAAACAATGCTTTGTAACTGAAAGACACTCAAAACAAGAGATCAAATCTTTCAATAGAAAACAAGATAAAACAAAGCAAAGATGGATAAAAGAAGCTCAAAGACTATCAAGAAGATTGTAAACAGACTATAATCAAACCCAAAAATTCACCCCAGAACCTATATCACAGATCTAGGCAAGAAAAAACCAACAAAAATTAATTTCCGCAGGCTATAAGACTAACGCAGTGCGGCGATCTCGGGTTGTTGCAGGCTAGACAACAAATACAGTGAGGAAACTCTGCACTGTGTCAAACGGTAGGGTGCATAAATCAAATATCTCCGCACTATCCCTCAAAGCAGGGTGCGGAAATCAAAGTAAAATGAAAAAATAAAAAGTAAGAAGGTTTTTCCAGTGTGTTTAAACAGTCAGAGAGTCAAGCTAGATCTCCCAGTGACTCAGAAAATAGAACCCAAGCAATCAAATCAAGAAAGCAAGACAAACTAGGAAAACAATTTGATCCCCAGTGGAGTCGCCAATTTTTTTATAGGGCTAATTGTTAAGTGCGGACACAAATCAATCCCCCTAGCTTCACTATGAAACTAGAACAAAACAAGAGAGTACACTACTCTTTCCTTAGATTTTGATTATCAAATGAGAAATGGATCTAGAACATACCTTTTAAATATTGGAGATATGACTTCGCCATTGCAATCCAAGCTTTGTCGCAAGGGTTATGGAGAAATATCTGCAAAGAAACACAAGCCAACAAAGACAAGAATAACAGAGTCTATTTGATATGAAACTATGTACGTGATCAAGGAATCATACAATATGGACAAATGACATTCATATAGGAAAGAAAAGTATATATGTATTAAATAATGTGAAAGAAAGATACAACCAGATGCCTTGATGTTGTCAGGTTCCTTCCAACAGTTCCTTTCTTCCCACACACTTCTACTCCATGGATTCTGAGGTCACAGCTCTGATAGATACTCACAATCTATCTTCACAAAGCAAAGTTCAAAGCCACTCTAATCAAGCCAAATTTCCAAGATTCTACAAAACTCAAGCTCGAGCCAATCTAACTTTCTCCATGAGAGATCGTCTCCTTTTATAAGTTGAAGAGGATAAGGTGAGGAGGTTAGGATGATCCCACTAAATCATGAAAGTGAGTAAGATCCAAACCGTTTGAAGGCCACCTCACCATAGAATCTTATCCTTCTAGAAGCACCGAGAAGATGCTCGTTTTTCCCATGCACAGGAATTCCCACACCCTAGTTATAGTGCAGCCTACGGAAACTCCACAGCCTAGATTTAGTACAACCTACAGAAATCAGGCATTTCCCCACCCTGTGTATAGAGAAGCCTGCAGAAATCCTATTTAATAGGGTTTTTACAAAGGAAAATACAACTTCTTCTCTCAGTAAAAGTTATTCTCCCTTCTTTCTTCAGGAATTCAGGCCACTGACCCCTCTAAAGGCAACAGATAGGTTTACATCATTAACGGTCATAGGGATGACGAAAATAATGTGTAACAACTCATTACAGGGTTGAAGTTAATTTTTTTTAAATATTGGTCTGAGGGCCAATCTCCAATTAAGACAACACAACACACAAGAGCCCAAAGCACAAGAACCTACACCAACATGGGTTAAAAACAACACAATTCAAGCCAAATACTAGTGGCCAAGCACCAAGCCACCATGGACGGGCCCACAAGGACATAAAGTTCTCAATGCGTTGAATAACAATGGAACCATTGGCACATATATACACCAATGTATTCCTTTTCCTTTATCAATGTGGGATAATTTCCTACAGAGTAAAATAATAATAAAACACAGCAATGCTCACGCCAAATGTGAAATTTCATAGTTGTGAAGTGTTAAATGAATGGTTCTAAGCACCAAGCATGGATCTTTTGTCTTTCTGTAAATTATCATAGCCTCCAGGTGTAATGAAAATTTTCAAGTTTCAAGTATCGAGGACCAAAATCAAGACCGAGCGCCAAGCCACGAGGAAGCTACACCGAGAGGCTAAATGACAACAAAATGCAAAGTTCTTTTTTTATGCTGAGATTTCAAAGAACCAAATGATCTCACTATGTAGGCCTTCCTCATAGTACTATGCGGGGAAGTTTCTATTTGTGAACTTTTGTTAGAAACCCACAGATCTACAACTATCGAGTTTTTTTACCCAAAGAGTATGGATCTTATGGAAGCCTAGGGGAAACCTTTCAGGAGTTGAGGTCTTTTGAGGTTCGTGGCATTGACAAAGTCTAACATTGAACAGTCTAAGATTTGATTGGTCAAGAATGATATAATCAAGTTGTTTGATAACTTTTAAATTTATGAGGATGGGTCATTATACTTTGATGAAAAGCCAGTTGATGCTAGTAGGAAAAATGGAGGCTCACTCTCAGCTACTTCTTCTATTGTGCATGGAATTAAAGCCTTTGCAACATTTATTCCTGGGAAGATAAATGTCCCCGAAGATAAAGTAGTAGGTATTGCAAACTTCTTCCTCAGTATTGGTGTTCAAGGAAGATCCATTGAGATGTATCATCTAATGGTACTCAATCTTGTTCACGCTGTCAAAATAGATATAAGAAGCAAGGCACAATTTATGTCTTGATCCACCATTATGGGTTCCAAACACTTGTTGTGCTCTGAAGTTTATCATTATCACACCAAACAATAACTGAAGTATGATCAAAGGCGCAGTTTTTTGGGCATCATTTTAGCAGTGGTAAGACACCTGGCAGATGAATGAAGATCCCTTATTTTTGGGAGAAATACTAGTAAATAAAAATGAAATCTCAACGAGATCATCATTTAAATCAAATATCCCAAATTTTATATTACTGAACACTAGCATTCGAAAAGATTTTCCAGGCATGTTTCCACATTTCAAAACATATCTTGGACTTTCACTATCAGATCCATATATTCGAGTGGCATAGATATCAACAGATCAAGGGGAAGATATGGTACAAATGGCAGAACATCCCATTCTCTTAGGCACAAATTCAACAGTAAAGTGCAGATATCTAGGCAGAAAAATGATAGTTCAAAGATGAACTATGCTACGCAAAGTTCCTATGCAAATGTTGTAGGTAGCACTTGCACAACAATATCTCTAGTTTGCTACGTAGAGGTGGTAGAGAATTTGGTGACAAATCACTTGGCAGTGAGAAGATCTAAATCTTTTCAAATCTCCCTAAATCAGATAAGATGGACATCATGTTCATAGTTGTAGTCTAGTGTGAGGTGCCATAGATAAATTTTTGAAAGTCAAGGAACTTGAAGACATTGTGTCTTGCATATAAAAGGATTCCTATGTCCCTATCACGAGAACAATGAATAAAGTTTAGGGAGGAGAAAGATTAGTATTGGAATGGATTTGCTTACAGCAGCAGGTCTAAATGCTTCCTCCAACATTGTTTAAGTCTAAGATATCTAAGTAATGGGAGCATGTTTGTTGTTTGATGCGTGATCTGGAAAGTGTTATTTAACAGTGGTAAAGTGTGAGATTGGAAATGAAAATGTCAATAGAATCTCACCTTCATACATATCATATTCCACAACCAATGAAGGTGCCTTTGGTTATACAAGGTTGTCTCAAGGAGAAGTTGACAACGTTTTTATCCCTCAAGAACTGGTGCCATGAATCCAGAGCATGAAGGCTAGAAGTTTTCTCAAATTTCCCATAGGTAAAGATAGTAATGTTGGGCTTAGTCATTGTAGTGCTAATGTTAGTTAGCTCAAGATCCAGATCAAACAAAATCTTGAAGCTGTTTAATATTTTATCCAAAAAAAAGCATGAAATCAGCAAGTAAAATAGAATCTCCATATTTGAAGAATTTGTCAAGATATTGTGTTGAGCATTTTGGGGTAATACTCGAGTATCTAGAGAATGAAAATGGCAATCAGATCCTTATTTCAAGGCACAAGAAGAGTCAATAGAAAATGAGATGGCAAGTCTAGCAACTTTGTAATTAGCAACAAAGGTTTAGAACCATATTTAGAGGCCAACACATCAAATCAAAAGATCTTGGTTAGTTGGAGAGCAGGACACTAGTTATCAATTAATAATTAGTCAAAGGTAAATCTAGATTCCAAGGTAGAGGATCAACAGTCAATGCAATATATACCAAACTTTCAAGTAGAGGACAAATCCACCAGCAACTCAAACAATTCGAGAGACTTTGCTATTTTTTTAGATTTATTTTATTTTTAGATTTTCATTGATTTTGATTTAGTTTTCTATTCCTAAAAGATAGAGATAGTTTTTTTATTGTAATGGTATATATATTTCATGATTTTTTAATAATCAAGGGTTCGACTGGCTGGAGAGAGGCCATCCTTGGTAGCTGGAAAACTCTGTAATTTCTCATGAATTTTAATACAAACAGAGAGTGTTTTTTGATAGCAAAGATTCATCAATGTGTTTTTCCCCAGTTCACATTCATTTCACTTCTGTTTTTTATTCTAAGCATAGCTAAGACCAAATGATCGGAATTCATCCTTGATAGATTCTCCCTTCATATAGTTAATGTTGGTGTCATATTTAAATGATTGTAGGTCCAGACTTCACCCTTTGTTAGGTTCTTTGTTCATTGTAGTCATCCTTTATGTTATTTCTTCTAAAGTTACAATTGAGAAGTCATCATTATTAGATGCTCTCATTTGTAATGGGATTTTCTTATTTTTGTCTTGCCATCATCTGAATATTGTTTATTTTCTGAAAATGTGTGCTTATTTTTCCTATGTTCCCTCGGGAATACATAGTTGTGTTAATATTCATAGTATTTCAAAATTTGACTCTGTTTCCCAATGGTACTTTATCTCTTGTTTTCCCTACCAACCCCTTTTTTTTTTAAACAAACCTATTCTATTGCAAAATCTGACCTCTATGTATTTATTGATGAATCCCTTGAGTTATTACCAGTCATTCGACATCTGAGAGAGCCCTCTCTGGTTGTATAGGTCAGAATACAATCTAAATTTGGTTGAAACAGTTACCTTGGGGTTTCCTTGATACATCCCAAAGAAAATACCAAGTGTTAACATTTTGGCATCATTGTCGGGGATGAAATTGAAAATTTTCCCTAGGAAAGAATGACATTGTTTTAGTTCTAAGGTCTGAGAGAAGCAGACACTTAGGCACATATTAGCTTTATTTCTTCTCTAGCGACTCCACACGTCATAAAATCAGTTTGAAGGTGATTCAACTGGCAGAAAAATTTAGAGCTAAAGTTTTCATGGCGACTTCATTGTTCAAAGAGCTCGGGGTATGAAAAGTTTCTTGGCTTCAGAATGGAAAGATTATCTTTCGATCCAGGTACTTCATCAAACAAAACAACAAGGTTGGTGGAAAACCTTGTTTCTTTTCAAAATTTTAGAAAATGGATTGATATGTCTCCTAAGCATAAATGGTATGAAGATATTCGGTCAGCTCTGTTTCCTTATTTTGATTCATGTCATACCTTTAGTCAAGAGGATAAGTTAGAATGTTTACAAAATCTTATGATGGAACTTGAGATAGAACAAGAAATCCAAGGGATATCCCAAGATTCATCTTCTTTTGAAGAATTTTCTGACCAACAGCAAGAACAATATGAATTAAAGACAGATGAAGCGTTACTGGCTAATTCAGAGTAGTATAAAGCAGGATATCAGGCTGCAATGGCTGATTTTTACAGGTACTATGACTTTAGGCCTAAGGTTAGTACTCTGAGGTTTATCCTTCCTATAGAAAATGAATTTTCAATTAGTAAGCAACCCTAAAAAAAAAATGAAGATGATATTCAAAAGCCTTGTTATGACATAGATAATGTCAATAAGCAGAAAGAACTAGTTAAAGATGATCTTGTGGTTGGTCATAAAGAGATGGTATTTTTTCATGTTCTTGAGGATCCTTTCTCTGGTTTGTTGGAATCATCAGAGAATATGAAGTATGTGTTGTTCAAGAATGCAAGGATTGAATTGGGTTTTCAGTTTGAGTTATCATTTGCTAAGTTATTTTTTCTATCTGGAGGAGTTGAAAGCAGGCTGCAGTTAAGAAGCCATTTGCTTGACTAGCTTCATTGGAAGTGTGAGATCACTTGATTCGACCTTTATGCTTAGAAAAGTAGGATAGGTAGGAGTGTGAATAAGATCAATACTACGATCGTTTCTTTCAACTATTTGCATTTTTTATTTTCATCTTAGTTTCCAGATTTCAGGTTGGAGCATGTACAATTTTGGGTTTTCAGTGGATACAGGTGACAAGTCAGAGCAGGGTACACACATGTTTTTGGAGCATCTCAATGGATAGGCACTTGGTCTAAAAGATTTTTGTTGCCTCGCAGGGAGGACGCCATCCCCAGTTGGAGCCAGATGTTGTAACCTGCCATTTTTTATAACCTTGGAAAAAATTGGGCTTTAAAAGATCACGATGCTCTTGAGACTGATCTTGGTGCTTTTGAGACTAATTTCATTAAATTTCAGTTTCTTTGGGCTAAAAAAAACATAAATTTTTTTTATGATTGTGGAAAATAAAATTTCTAAGTTTTTAGCCAAAAGTTTTTCTTTCGGGCTCATTACACGGTTGAATTTTATTTTTGTAAAATATTGGTCCGAGGGCCAATCTCCAATTAAGAAAACACAACACACAAGGGCCCATCGCACAAGCACCTACACCAACACGGGTTAACAACAACACAAGTCAAGCCAAAGCCTAGCGCCCAACCGCCAAACCACAATGGACGAGCCCACAAGGACATAAAGTGCTCAACACGTCAAATAACACTGGAACCATTGGGGCATATATAAATCAATGTATGCCTTTTCCTTTATCAATGTGGGGTAATTTCCTACAGAGTAAAATAATAGTAAAATGCAGCGATGCTCACGCCAAATGTCAAATTTCACAGTTGTTAAGTGTTAAATGAATGGTTATGAGCGCCAAGCAGGGATATTTTGTCTTTCTGTAAATTATCATAACCTCCAGGTGTAATGCAAATTTTCAAGTTTCAAGTATCGAGGACCAGAATCAAGACCGAGTGCCAAGCCACGAGGAAGCTACATCGAGAGGCTAAATGACAACAAAATGCCAAGTGCTTTGTTTACGCTGAACTTTCGAAGAACCCAATGATCTCACTCTGTAGGCCTTCCTAACAGTACTATGCGGGGTAGTTGCTTTATTCGAACCTATGTTAGAAACCCACAGATTTGCAGTTGTCGAGTTATTTGTACCCAAAGAGGATGGAACTTATGGAATGATGGAGGAAACCTATCAGGAGTTGAGGTATTTTCAGGTTCGTGGCATTGGCAGAGTCTAACATTGAACACTCTAAGATTCGATAGGTCAAGAATGATATAATCAATCTATTTGATAACTTTGAAATTTGTGAGGATGGGTCATTATACTTTAATGAAAAGCAAGTTGATGCTAGTAGGGAAAATGGAGGCTCACTCTCAGCTACTTCTTCCATTGTGCATGGAGTTAAATACTTCACAACAATTATTCTTGGGAAGCTAAATGTTTATGAAGATAAAGTAGTAGGTATTGCAAACTTCTTCCTCAGTATTGGTGTTCCAGGAAGCTCCATTGAGATGTCTCATCAAATGGTGGTCAATATTTTTCATTCTGTCAAAATAGATACAAGAAGCAATGAACAATTTATGTCTCGATCCACCATTCTGTGTTCCAAACACTTATTGTTCTCTGAAGTTTATCATTATCACGCCAAACGATAACTGAAGTATGATCAAAGGCACAATTTTTCGGGAATCATTTTAGCAGTGGTAAAACCCCTGGAAGAGGAATGTAGATCCCTGATTTTGGGGAGAAATACTAGTATATAAAAATGAAATCTCAACGATATCATCATTTAAATTAAATATCCCAAGTTTTATGGGACAAAACACCAGCATTCAAAAATATTTTGCAGACATGTTTCCACATTTCAAAACATATCTTGGATTTTCACTATCATATCTGGATATTCGAGTGGCATAGATATCAACAGATTGAGGGGAAGATAGGGTAAAAATGGCAGAACATCCCATTCTCTTAGGCACAAATTCAACATTCAAGTGAAGATATCAAGGCATAAAATCAATAGTTCAAAGATGAACTACGCTACACAAACGCTGTAGGTAGCACTTGCGCAGCAGTAGCTCCAATTTGCTACGCAAAGGTGGTAGAGAATTTGGTGACAATTCACTTGGAAGTGAGAAGATATAAATATTTTCAAATCTCCCTAAATCATATAAAATGGATAGCATGTTCATAGTTATAGTCTAGTGTGAGGTGCTAGAGATAAATGCCTGAAAGTCAAGGAACTTGAAGACACTGTGTCTTGCATATAAACGGATTCCTATGTCCATATCATGAGAACAATGAATAACGTTCATGGAGGAGAAGGATTAGTATTGGAATGGAATTGCTTATAGAAGGTCTAAGCCCTTCCTCCAACATTGTTTAAGGCTCAAATATCTAAGTAATGGGAGATTGTTTCTTGTTTGATTTTTGATATGGAAAGTGTTATTTAACAATGGTAAAGTGTGAGATTGGAAATGAAAATGTCAAGAGAATCTCACCTTCATACATATAATATTCCACAACCAATGAAGGTGCATTTGGTTGTACAGGGCTGTCTCAAGGAGAAGTTGGCAGTGTTTTTATCCCTCAAGAAATGGTGCCATGAATCCAGAGCATGAAGGCTACAATTTTTCTCAAATTTCCCATAAGTAAATATATTGATGTTGGGGCTAGTCATTGTAGTGCTAATGTTAGTTAGCTCAAGATCCATATCAAACAAAATCTCTAAGCTAAAATATTTTATCCAAAAAACAAAGGCATGAAATCAATAAGTAAAATAGAATCTCCATATTTGAAGAATTTGTCAAGATATTGTTTTGACCATTTTGGGGTAATACTCGAGTATCTAGAGAATGCAAATGGAAATCAGATCTTGATTTCAAGGAACAAGAAGAGTCAACATAAAATGATATGGCAAGTCTAGCAGCTTTGTAATTAGCAACAAAGGTTTAGAAGCATATTTAGAGGTCAGCACATCAAATCAAAATATCTTGGTTAGCTGGAGAGCAGGACACTAGGTATCAATTGATAATTAGTCAAAGGTAAATCCAGATTCCAAGGCAGAGGATCAATAGTCAATGCAATCTATACAAAATTTTCAAGCAGAGGACAAATCCACTAACAAATCAAACAATTCGAGAGACTTTGCTATTTTTTTAGATTTATTTTATTTTGAGATTTTAATTGATTTTGATTTAGTTTTTTGTTCCTAAAAGATAGAGACAATTTGTTTATTGTAATGGTCTATATATTTCAAGGGTTCGACTGTTTGGAGAGAGGCCATCCTTGATACATGGAAAACTCTATAATTTCTCATGAGTTTTAATACAAGCAGAGAGTGTTTTTAGTTAAGATTCATCACGGTGTCCCCTTTCAGTGTGTTTTTTCCCCATATGACATTCATTTCACTTCTGTTTTTTCTTCTAAGCATAGCTAAGAGAAAATGATCAGAATTCATCCTTGATAGATGCTCCCTTCATATAGTTAATGTTGGTGTCATGTTTAAATGATTGCAGATCCAGAATTCACCCTTTGTTAGGTTATTCATTCGTTGTAGTCATCCTTTATGTTATTTCTTCTAAAGTTACAATTGAGAATTCATCATTATTAGATGCTCTCATTTGTAATGGGATTTTCTTATTTATGTCTTACCATCATCTGAATATTGTTTATTCACTGAAAAGGTGTGTTTATTTTTCCTTTGTTCCCTCAAGAATACATAGTTGTGTTAATCTTTATAGTATTTCAGAATTTGACTCCATTTCTCAATGGTAATTTATCTCTTGTTTTCCCTACCATACCTTTTAAAACAAAAAAAAAAACATGTCCTACTGTAGAATCTGACCTCTGTGAATTTATTGATGAATCCCTTGAGTTATTATCAGTCATTCGACATCTGAGAGAGCCCTCTCTGGTTGTATAGGTCATAATACAATCTAAAGTTGGTTGAAACAATTACCTTAGGGTTTATTTGATACAACTCAAAGAAAATACCAAGTGTTAACACACCACGTGACTCAATTACCAATGTTGATCTTCTTAGTTTATAAATGTGCATGATTTCGTCTTGTGTTCATTGGGTTTCCTCCATACCTTTGAAGTTCATAGGAACTTTGACTCCTCGATCTCAATCTTGTTCCTCTCCCAACAAGATTAGTTTACTCTCATCCTGCCTTTTAGTCACGCTTGTATCTATCTTTTACAAAAGAAAATCACCATTTCACTGTAAATTTTTCCATATTCAAAAGGGATGGGATATCACCACTAGATTCTTGGTCGACATACCCACACATAACCCTCAATGCACTCATACATATTAACATAGAAACACAGATAACATCAAGATGCATTCACGTACAACTCGGAGGCATAATACATTGCTTCTATTAACTCAAATTTGTACATAAATTATGCAACTCATAAATCCTTCTACCTCGTTCATGGCCTGATTACACACATTTGGTGCTTCTCTGGCCCTGGCTATCTTGACCTAATTTCACTTGGTTTGGCCACACTATCTACTATGCCCAAAGGCTTACTTAAATACCTGGAAGGTAAAAACCTCAAGCTCTAACAAATCCCTAAGAATATCCCTTTTTCTTGTTCATATATACGAGGATCAATAAGATCGATTCCCCCATATTTAGGAAAATCTACACTTCCCAAAATAAGCAATATACATAGTAATTAGGGAAAAAAAATCATTTTCTTCAGAACAACCATATCCTTCTAGAATAATTAAAATAAAAACTTAGGAAAAAGACAATAATTTCATTAAGGGAACCCACTCCCTTTGGTAAATTCCAAGACCCCCCTTAAGCATGCTCAATAACATTGATTTTGGGAACTATGCTCCTGCATCACCTAAATTCACTCCTTAGAAAAAAATCCTTTATATGGAGTGAGGTAGCAACAAATGCTTTTGTTGCTTTAAAGGATTCCATGTGCACTACTCTAGTATTAGCAGTACCTGAATTTAATAAGAAATTTTTCTTGAGATGTGATGCTTCAAGGAGAGGTATTGGAGTAGTATTAATCCAAGAAGTATTCCCCTTGGCATTCACCAATAAACAATTGTGTGATCGCAATTTGTGAAAACCCACATATGAGAAGGAAATGATGTATATCTTTCATGCAGTGGAGACTTGGAACCCATATCTCATAGGGACGTGTTTTCAAATCAAGATTGGACATTATAGTCTGAATTACTTGCATGAGCAATGGTTTTCTTCACTAGAGAAACATAAATGGGTCACCAAGATGTTGGGTTATGATTATGAGATCATATATAAGAAGGATAAAGAGAATGTTGTGGATGATTATTTATCCAAACAATTTGAGGAGGATGGGTCACTCTTTTCCTTATCATTACCAAGCCCAGGATGGGTCACTCTTTTCCTTATCATTACCAAGCCTAGGATGGATCAAGGTGTCCCACAAGGAATGGCTAGAAAATGATACTTTAAGGAAACTCATCTAATGGGTTCAAGTATATCCCAATCCACCTAAAAGTTATACTTGGAAACAAGCTACATTGTGGCATAAAGGGTGCATTATCATGGAAAATGATTCACCCCTAAAACAACAAGTCTTAAAGGAGATAATTCATTAGTGAGAGTTGATCACACTAGATTTAATAAAACCTATGAAAGAACAAAGAATTCACTCTTCTGGGATGCCATTAAACTAGATAACAAAGGATTCATAGCATCCTATGAAAATTTCCAAAGAAACAAGTGAGAGACGGTGACGATACTAGGGAAATTGCAAGCTTTACCAATCCCAACATAGATTTGGATAGACATTTCAATGGATTTTATCGTGGGACTCCCAAAAGAAAGAAAAAATCAATCATCATGGTGGTTGTTGACCATGTTTCAAAAGCTGCTCATTTTTGTTCCCTAGCTCATCCTTTCATGCATTCCTCGATGCCCCAAGCCTTCATGGAATAGATCTTTAAGCTACATGGTATGCTCACTTCCATTGTCTCATATCAGGACCCCACATTCACTAGCAATTTTTGGCAAGATCTGTTTAAACTTCAAGGTACACAACTAAATATGAGTACTACATATCATCCTCAAACTGATGGTCAAACAAAAGTGGTCAACAAGTTCCTAGAAACCTGTTTGAGATATTTTTCTTCCCAAAAGCCACACCAATGGGTGCAATGGCTTCCCCTTACTAAATGGTGGTACAACACCACTTATCATGGAGCTACCAAAATGAAACCATATGAATTTTTTTATGGCCAAAAACCCCTATCAATGACATCTTATGTACCCAACACCTCCAAAGTTCATGTAGTATATATAACTCTTCACACTAGAGAAGCCATTATTTGTATCCTCAACGACAACTTGTTTATGGTGCAAAATTGAGCGAAACAACAAGTTGCTCAACATATATCTAAATGTTCTTATAACAAAGGGGATCAAGTGTTTCTTCACATGTATCCTTATAAACAATCATCACTTAAAGATAAAGTTCCTCGTAAGCTTTCTCTCGAGTTCTATGGTCCCTATCAGATCATATAGCGTATTGGTTAGGTTACCTACAAGATGGCTCTCCCAACCCACTCCAAGATTCATCTAGAATTTCATTTGTCCTATTTGAAGAAAGTTGTGTGATCAAATTGGAAAGTACAAACCAACCTACCAAAACTTGATCAAGAAGGTTAAATTTGGCTCCAACCAGAACCAAAATTGGATACCAGAGAGTGTCAGTTGCTTCAGTGCACGACCAAGGAAGTATTGATCCAGTGGAAATATCTTCAACCAAAAGATGTTGCATGGGAACTGAGAATGATCCTATAATAATTTCCTCTCCTTTATCCTTGAGGACAATGCTACTTTCTAAGGGTAGGTTCCTACCCTAATCCCCTTACTTAGATACTTTATTAATGTATGAGGCCACCTTCCTTGAATAAGGCCCATTAAATAGTTAATTAATATTAAGTCATTGTAATAAATGGTCATTTTTAGTAATTTAAGGCTCAAATTAGTTGGTCGGCCCTCATTATAAGTGGCTTGTAAGTAGTTAATATTCTCTATGGATAATTATATATTGAGTAGAAGGTTATGTATTGTTTTTTCAAGAATCGTTATTGTATTTGGAGCATTGCTCTTGGAGGTTTCCACCTTGAAGAGGCAAGTGAACATACCTCTCTATTTTTGTCTCTTTCTCTTGTGATCATGGGTTTTTCACTACATTTTATGTGATTGATCTAAATTTTGAAGCTTCAGTACACTGCATCCATGGTACTAGAACAATTCTTAGATCAAACACAATACCATCTCACCAAGAAAATTTTGAGCATTACGACATCCATCCAACATTCGGGTGCAAAATATGAGTTCTCAAGCCCAATCCTCATTTATTATATATCCTTTGAGGCTCGTGACATTTGTTCATCTCATGTAAACTACTAATTATTTATATTACTAATTACATATTATTCACCCACCCATGTGTCACTCCATGCACAAATAGTTTTTTATTTAAAATGTAAAATAAAAATTATTCATCACATCCCAACCTCTTCTCCTATTTTTACTTTGAGTGGGTGCACATGAAAATGTTATTTTCTATTTAAATAAAATCACTTTCTTTCTATTTAACTCATTATTTTCTAAATATATTTATATTTCCAATTATAAAAGTAAGTTCTATTTCCCTTTTTTTTAAATTCAATCAAACCACTTATGCAAATTCATTTGATTTCCCATGCAATAAAATGCATATTCCAAAGGATGCCTTTCTAGAAAGTACACATAAACCAAATCAAATTCGATATCAAGGGTGAGACTAAGTTAACTTAGAGATTTTAGGTATTCGATCCACCAAGAGATAGACATTATCACTACAATTCTTCAATTACCCTATAGAAGGAGCTAGAAATAACCTCTACAACTCTTCAAGTGCATTATACCAAGTGTGATATGCACCTACATGCCCTTTAAGTACTGCCTACCAATATGTAGCAAGGATACCATTTTCATGCATTCCCTTCAAGTATTGTTTTTTAATGGTGGGGGATGATATCATGATTGGTACTGAAATAACCCAACTCATTCACCAATGGTAATAGACTAATGGTCAATGAGGAATAAGTATTGACACTTTATTGCAAACCCTTTAGCAATACCACGTAAGTGACTGAATTTGTGACCTACCCTTACAACAGTGTAACCTCTAGGAAAAAACATAGAAAACATGTTTTTCAACCTATTACACAATAAGGAAGATAGTAGGAAGTAATAGACAAGCTATACCTCCTCTTCCTGTTGGTAGTCATCATGTCACAACTTTCATACAACTCTTTTCCCATGTGTAATCTTGTTTGAAAATATTTTCTTGTCTCTACACATATTTGGAGACAAATTAATTGAATAACACTATCTAATAGTCATGAATAAACAATAAACAATGTCAATTATACATAACCCAACCCCATCCTAGGTCCACATATATTGACTCTATCCATAGTCCATATACGCATATGGTTCTTTCTATTGCACTTTACAAACCATCAATAACATCATATGACATAACGGATTTCATCATGTAACCATGCGTTCATTTTCAATATTTCATAGCATCACAAGGATATCAGAGAAAAAACCATTAAAGATATACGTAGACATTAAG
>SNQJ01S0024853.1:34537-79169 GCA_010110895.2 Picea sitchensis | reverse complement strand
AAAAAAACCCAAAATTGATTAAACTTAAGAATAAAAATTACATCATTTAATTATCAGTGGGGAGATACAGGAATTGCTGTCCCAAGCAACCGGCATTCCCTTCTCCCCTTTTTTCCAACCTCCAAGTCTAGTTCTGAATCCTTGAAGTTGTTACGTTCTCTTTTCCCTTTCTTCCAGCCGGCATTAAATTTACTTTTCTTGGCAGTGAAGCAGTGAGAAGCAAGAAGCAAATAGATATACTTTTAGGTTCACTGATCTGGGCAGTTAGTGCTACGGTACCATGCTCGCCCCTATTGCGTTTAAGGAGCATTTACCTGAAGACTCTTGCTGCACTCTACAAAAGAATATTATAAATAATTTCTTAGCAACCTCTCTAAATCTCTGGAAAGTATATGATTACCAGATACAGATGATTGAAAGATCATCGGGATTGGAAATAGTGATGTCAAAGGTGCATATGAATGTTACATTTTTCTCAATTTTATCCAAGTCTTTCGAAAGGTGACGAAAGTTATGAATCATCATAAGGTTCGCGTGACCTAGAGTTAGTTTTCATATCACAAATCTGACCGCCTATCTATGAAGCAAACACTGTCCAGTGATCGCCGAGTAGATTGTAGCAACTTATACAACAATTCACAAGTTACTTACCGTTAATGTGAGGGTATGAGGACATACATCAAACGCATCTTGAATCCTTCAGAAGAACCCATGATTTAATAAATAAATTGCCCTGGATAGAACTGCACCTCTTACCATCGGTGAACTTAATCCATAATGCACACAACGTAAGAGCATGATTAGGGGAATTGCAAGACCCGATTATTAGTCCCTTCCGTAGTAGGGAAGTTGTAGTTTTCGTCGAAGCAATTTTTTTTGGTTAGGCGAGTAAATTAAAATTAAAACTGAACATTTTAGTCTAGTTGGAAAGTTAATGTGGAATGTATAAGTATTATCTTATCGGTTAATGTGGGGTTGTATACGTATTATATTATTTGGATACATCTTAATTGTATGATAGTTTAATTGAGGTGTAAAAAATATTGTTGTTTCAAGAAGTACTTTTTACAATTCAATATGGTCTAGGAAGTGGTATATATATATATAAAAGAAGTATTTTTTACAATTCAATTTTCAATATGTTCTAGCAAGTGGTATATATATAAAGAATCAATGTAAAATTATTTTAATTTTGAATTTATTATGGGAAGAGAGGGATTAACGGTCCCCTAAAAAAAATATGTAAACCAGCTATTTTCAAGTTCGGGGACTTGGGGACCCTTACGAAATTTACACAAATTGTTGGGGACTACAGATTTTAGGGATGTTTGGGACAGATTTTGAGGATGTTTGGGGAAGATTTATGAGATTTTCTAGGTAGATTTTGGCGATATTCTAGGCATATATCTTCAGTCTTGACAATCATGGAAATCATGGAAATTGATTGGGCAATAAGATCATTTTTCTCATCCATTAATTTTGTATTGCATTGAATCTAAATCTCTTGTAAACACTGCAGCTCAAAACATGGGTTTTGTATGATGGGTTTAGATTTGGGTTTATGATGATTTAAATATTGTATTTTTAGCAACAAGGTTACAACATGCAAAGCTTCCATGTCAAAATAACAAGAAATGCAACATTTCAAAGGGTTGATACTTGTGGTTACTCTTCTCATTTTTCTGGTCATCTTAGCTTTTAAATATTGTACATGGGTTTCCACGAGTCATTCAATTATTGTGCTTCCACCATCCCAACCTCAAGCATTGCGAAAACAGTCAGATAGTATTGACTTTGATTGGGTACTAAATGTTTGAATAAATTCCTATGTAGTCACCTTCAAATTGCTCTAGATACAACTCTCACTTAAGTTTCCTAAAGCTAAACTATATTTTTCTCTTGCCTAGTAGTCAATAATGGAATGTCATTTGGCTCTAAGGGTTATGCATAAAACTGTATAGCATAGCTTGTTATGCTTACAAGTTTGAAGCAACTACAAATGTTTATGGTGAATTTTAATATTTTTTAATCTCTCTCTATCTCTATAGATACAACTCTCACTTAAGTTTCCTAAAGCTAAAGTGTATTTTTCTCTTGCCTAGTAGTCAATAATGGAATGCCATTTGGCTCTAAGGGTCATGCATAAAATTGTATAGTATAGCTTGTTATGCTTACAAGTTTGAAGCAACTACAAATATTTATGGTAAATTTTAATATTTTTTAATCTCTTTGTGTCTCTCTCTCTCTATATATATATATGAGACTTGATCCCTCTCCCCCATTATGGATCTAGAGTAAAAATGGATCTAAGTTGGTTCTTTATATATACCACATGTCAACTCCATGTTGAGCAATAAAGTAATTACACATCTCCCTCATACAAAACAACATTCTCTTAAAATATTTTAACCTTATATATATATATATATAAAACTAATTTTACTTTATATATCTATTTATATATCTACTTAACTTCATAAAGTTAAAAAGAGTTAAAAAAATTGTCACATAAATAACTTTGCTTTAAATTTTTTGTCACATAAATTCATGGAGTTATATATATATATATATATATATATAACTTTGCTTTGCTTTGAATGTGCTTACATTCATAAGATTAAACAAAGTTTAAGTTTTTTGTCACATAAATTTCTGGAGTGTTCTATAAATTCGTATCTTTTGTGCTGGTGTTAATTAGGAAGATAAAGGATTGACTTTTGTTAGACGTAATTCGATAATATTATATTTTTCGTTTTTTACACAAGGTATTGGACTAAATTCCTTCTCGATCCATTCTGTTTTGTGGTTTTTTTTCTACTTCCATTACTGGGTTTTCCTTTGTTTACTTTCGGTTGTTGATTATTATTCTCCTATGGCCAATGGTCATTTTTATCTCGATTGTATATTTGATATTTGAGTCATAAGAATCTAGCCACAATATTAAAAGTCGACTTTGTAATTGGGTTGAAGTTTTCAAAAGAAATTGTTATGTTTTCTATTTAATGGCTGACTATTAGCAAGGAGAATCACAATGAAACTAGTGTTACAGAACTAACTATCTGATAAAAAAAATTAGAAAAATATTAAAATTTCAGTTTGAAAATTTATAGAAAGGGATTTGTCCCTGAAAATGAAAATGAAGTAAACTCTTCCAAAACACAATTCCCTGTAAAAATTGTGCACAAACAAATAACCAAGTCAAAATTTATGACTCTGAAATCAATACATCACTACCCCAATTAACATAAATCATAGTATCAAATAAGACAGATAACTGGCGTTATTACCACCCTGGAAGATAAATAAGATGATCAAGTAACACAAGAAACACCCAACTAAAACCATGCCATAAATTAACTAAGATTGCGACAAAAAGTATTATACGAAATCATGAGCAATCCTGGCACTTTTAAACTTACCTGTTACTGGCGGGTGGAGTTGAGCCTTTGAGGTTATTCCTCAGCCTTCTCCTTTCGATGCGTTTCTTGAAGACGCAAGTTTTGGGTGAAGCAACAATGGAGTAACAGTGGTGTTGCAAAACAAATGGGAGTGATACACATATGCCATGGCTAAAAGTCTGAGGACTTGGAGGATTAACGTTCAGTCTACAAAGCTATTTCAATTAGCGGATCAGAGTTCAGTCTTCACAAAGAATTCAAATTTGGTTTGATGACGCTTCATATAGTGTGCTTGAAAGGTCTTCAGAATGCATGCAGTGTTAGGGACGTAGAGAAGTTGGCAGGTGTGTTTGAGGAACAACTGTGTAGAGACATTGACAAGAATCAAAGCTCTGCAATTTCAGTTTTCTGACAAATAAAATGGTAAATTGGTCTCAACAGACCTGCTGTGCCTATCGGCTGAAAAAAACAGTGTTTGGGGACGAAGAAAAGCTGTTAGGTACGTTTGATAAACGGTTATGGGCTTAATCAGACACGTTTGATAAACGGTTATGGGCTTAATCAGACTTCGTAGTTTGAAATTTTTTTATTATAGAATATAATAAATATTTATTATTTAATAGAAAATAAAAAAAATTATAAAAAAAATATATTTACAATTTTAATTTTATATATATATATATATATATATATATATATATATATTGGTTAATAACATGTGTTTTTTTCTAAATTCAAATTTATTAAAAATAGATTATTATTATTATTATATAACCTTTATTTATAATTATATTTTAAAACTCTTATATATATATATATATATATATAGCTTGAGTGAGACTAATGGTTAAGCACATGTGTTTCCTCTTAAGAGGTTACAAGTTTAAATCCAAAGGGGGGAAGGGTATGTATACCTTCGTAGACTTACCTGGGGGATCCCTTGTCCCACAAATAAAGGGGTCTCATACCACCAATTTGGTGTGGCTTGGCAGTGACCTTAAACATAGATTATTATTATTATATATATATATATATATATATATATATATATGAGTGGGCTTAATGGTTAATAACAAGTGTTTACTCCTAAGAATGATGAGAATAACAAGAATCTCAAAGAGGAGTTTCTTCTTATCCCAAATCTAAAGATTCATTGATTTACAATAGTTTTCAAGCCCATAAATATTAATTTATCTTGTTTTTAATGTAAGTATAAATATTATTTTCTCTTTTTTACTATAGGTAATGAGAACATAGTCTAAATTGACAAAAGAAGTACCTTTTTATTCATATAGATTTTTCCTTAAAATTATTGTTATTCTAAGTAATCATTAGATTGATTTAGAATTGATAAAAATTAATTTTCTTACTAAGCTCTTGACACTTCTCATGATCAATGATTTATTCAATAAATCTTCTTTTTCAATTTCTCATATTTTTAATCTTTTTCATTCTTGTCAAAATACTAACACTTATATTGTATTGAAGTGAGATGTTATCGTTGCTTACATTTTTGTGATAGATAATAAGACACTTCTTTTTATCTTTTTCATTCTTATCACAATACCGACCTCTTATATTGAAATGATATGTTATCTTTGCTTGTTTCTGTAATTGTTAATATGAAATGTTATCTTTACTGGTTTATGTAATCCATGATATATTCCTTTTAACATTTTATTGATAATATATGTAATAGGTTGACATAAAGCTTTCCCTTTTTAAACTTAACATACAAAGTTTGCAAATTAAGATCATAGGGTAAGGGATTGTATTTTAACTTCTTGTGTTTTTTTAATAAGAATTTTTGCAATTTTTTTTCAAGTTTTTTCAAAAAATTTAAAACCCAAACATAACAATTATATAAAATTATATTTTGTTCTAATAGTTTGAAAAACAACAATTTTCTTTTCTTAATTTTTAACTTTGTAACTAAATTTTTCTATATTTATTCTACACAAAATAGAGGACCTTCATACCATTTACCTCTCTGCTCAAAAATTCCAAATATATATATATATATATATATATATATATCAAATTGAAGGTCAGGATATTTGTAAAAATAAACTAATTCTAATGTGTTATCATTAAATATCACAGTTATATTTTTATGGCAAGTTACTGTTATCGTTACCCTTGTTTTTTTAATATTAACTTTCATCTTACACCCTCATAATACCAATAAACGTTTATATTTTGAAATTAGATAGTCTTTCACAATTGATTGATGGAGATACATTCGTCTTCCCTTTTAATCCTCACCATCCAACAATGAATTCATTTAATTGTTAACTAGCACAGTTAACTTGAGAACGTAGAAAGGTATTTATTGAGAATGTGTGTCATATAAAACTTCTGTGGTAATCTGTAATTCGTCTGTATGGTTTAATCCTACTTAATCATTTAAACGTGGCAATTACATATCTTTACAGTGATTTTTTAATGTGATTAGGTAAATGTTAAAAAGTAAACATGTTAACGGATGCCTTGATAAATGCAAGAAAGTTATGAACAATAAATCCGATCCATAGATTTTGGAGGACGACTAAGAATATGCCAGTATCTTCAATGCATAACCATCAAATTAGGGTTTAAGGTTAAATAAGATTAAAAGACCATTAATTGTACCCATTATCAATAAATGTAAAAAAATAATTATTACCCTGCAACTCCTTCAACAGCTTTAATGGCGATCAAAACTTTCTAACCTAGACTTTATCCCTGTGTTCTCATGGCGGGAAGCTGAAATACTGACTATTTCAACGAGAGACAAAAGGAACTACCAACTATTTCAGCCATTCTACAGTTGTGTGCCAGCGCACGAGGACGTGGCAGAGCCAATCCATTTCCAGAGACAGAGGAGCCAGTCCTTATCCAAAGGCTTCATCATCCATTCCCTAGACAAAACTGTTTCAACCGCCGATACCTGTCAGCGTTCACTAGCAGCAAGTTAGCTGTGCTAGTTTTATATAAATGAAAAAAAACATTCTATTTGTATTTGCTTCTCTCCCAAATTTCTTATTAATACATGTCAAGTAATATTGAAAAGTGAACATATCCTTGCTTTACCTCAGTAATATTCTTTATTTTAAATTTTTTTAAAATTTTTATCATTTACAAGTAATTGTTTAATATTTTTTGTTTTGATTTTTTTTTAAAATTTTATCATTTATTAGTACGGGTTGGGTAGTTTAAAAAGTGTAGTTTAAACTTTTTATGTTTTTATTTTTTGAGCAATAGTAATGAGGTTGTTGGTGAAAACACAATTTTACAGTGTTTAAATTTTAATTTTGAATGCATAAATTGAATTAATTTTCTCAAAAATTCTAAAATACCTTTTATATATAATTTTAACTATTGACCAGATTTTGAAAAAAAAAATGAAAAAAACAATAAAAACCTAAAACCCTTATATTATATTTTACACAATTAATTACATTAATTAAAAAAAGTTAAATTTCAATTGAGTTTAGCTTAGATAATTGTAAGAAATCATTATTATTCCTCATGACCCTTATTCAATTCCCATAAATAACACTATAAGCTCAATTTTTTAGCTAATATAAACTTTATTGTCATTTATATCATTTTACAATTACGTTTTTTAAAAACATGATAAGATTACTCCATGTTTACTATTTTTTAAACTAATTTTGAAATGCAATATGTTTCCACGTTCTGTATATCCTCGCTAAATATAATTTTATTTTGTGAGAAGCATGACAGCAATTCTGGGAAAATATCGAGTACACGAAGAAGGCACTGAATTGTCCAGTTCAACATCGCTTCAAAACGTAAAGGTAAACTTTACAAAGCAAAGGAATGTGATATCCTAATAAACTAATGTCAATCCCTTTGGAGAATAATTATTTTTATGTGGTTAAAAAATAGGTGCTCATTATAGTGATTTCTTGTTTAAAATTTCATGCCATTTTCATCAGAAATAAAACATATCTGATGCACTGAAATATTAATTAATGTAGTTTTAGTTAATGTAGATACTTATATAGACTGGAAAAGTTAAGAAATAGGTGCTCGGTATAGTGATTTATTGTTTAAAAATTCATGCCATTTTCATCAGAAATAAAGCATAACTGATGCACTGAAATATTAATATTAATTAATGTAGTTTTAGTTAATATAGATACTTATAATATTAATTAATGTAGTTTTAGTTAATATAGATACTTATATAGACTGGAAAAGTCAATATACTTATAGACTGGAAAAATTAATATTATTATTATTGTAATTTTCAACTAAATAATAATAATATAATTTATTGAACAATCACCAAGGATATCTCTTATTTGTAACATCAAGAATTTATTTTTATTAATTATTTGATTTAAGAATATATACATACTTTATACTTTATTTCTCTCCATGTTCAAATATTCAGAAATTTGGTAACTTAAATATTGAGTAAAATAATAACACTTCATTTTTAATATAAATCTTCTTTAATTTTATAAATAATTTTAATTAAAAAATTGTGTATATTATTATATATTAAAATTTAATATGAATTGTCCTCGAGGTGTAGGACAGTCGGTGACGGAGTGTGTTATTAAGCCATCCCGCACAAATTAACAAACAATTTTTTTTTTTAATATGGATTAAGAAATCTATGTTAGTAATTTAAATAATTTAGTTTTAAAGAATTGGTTAATTTCTATGTTTTCTACCTAAATATGGACTAAATTGTGGTTTTCTATTGTTTAAATTGCATTTCCAAATACACAAATAGATTTATCTTGTTGAAAAAATCCTAGGGACACTTAGATTATACACACTTAGCCACTCAAATGTGGAGATCTATCAATTTCTCACCAAATTTGGGACAAAATTAAACAAAAAATAGCCCCCCTAAGAAAACTAAAACAAAGAACTTTTATATTATGGAGATAGTACTCAAAATCAACATCACCCTTACATGTAAACTACTTTTTGGACCAATTATGATTTAAGATTCGGCAATTCTCAAGATTATGGTGATAATGAATTTCCTTTGATAATGGCAAATGTAGAGGACATTGTGATAAATGATTCTTATTAAGATTTACCATTAATCACTCCTTCAATGGAAACTAAGGAGAGAAGATGGGGTCGCTAGGGTTGCTGCAGAGGTGGTTACTACAACCAAGACTCTAGATAGGATGCAAACCTAGGTGGTAGCCCAACCTCTCAACTAAAGACATGGCAAATTTGGTGGACTTGGCGTGGGATGACGAGGACAAGTTGTGGGCAAAGGAAGGCCTATTCCTCACTGATGACACTTATAGACTTATGTATGACTTTCTGCGGCATACGTCACTGGAGACAGTACCATAACCCTCCCTCCCTCCTTCTGTCCCATCCATCTGAAAGTAGGTTCGAGCTGGCTAGATTAGATGACAATAGATCCATGGTAGACCACGTGAAGAGTTCATGATCACATGGGGAAAAGTGCCTTGGCGCCTCTATTTCGTTGGAAGGAGAGAAAACTAAACATTTTCACCCTCCCTGCAATAGTTTTGTGGAAGCTCTTGAGCAAAGTCCGAGTTCGCGAGCTAGAGGTGTAGGTTTGAGCATATCCTCCAAAGGTTTGGCTCATTTGCATCGATAGAGCAAATGCTGGCGGGTGCGGGTGACCAAACCAAATTGTATGCTTGGGAGTGATGTAGATATGGACATGGTTTCCAGCCTAGCCACAAAGGCCTTGGTTGGTAAATTTTTCTACACCAAGATGCAAAAATCCCATTTGTCTGACTGGATCCAGAAACAATGGAAGCCCTTAGTGGGCTACTGCCCTTGGTTTAGTCTCCTTTCCAATCATTGGATTGTATTTCATTTTCTGGCTGAGGATGATTTATTGAAAATCCTGGATTCTCCTTGGATCATAGGGTGTGGCATACTTATGCTCAAGCGTTGGACGCCTGGTTTTAATCCCTACTCAGAATCTTTCTCAAAAGGATCTCTTTGGATGTTGTTACCGGATTTCCCTATAGAGCTCTGGTCTTCGAAGATTTTCAAAGATATTACAAACTTAGGGGGGGGGCATTTTGTATTTTTTGATGACTAGGTGCTCCTCTGGAACAACAAGCATTTAGCATGGGTGTTAGTTGAGTTAGAACCAGAACTGGGTCTGCCAGATGAGATAGAAATCTCGATAGACGATTCCACTTTTTTCCAAGTTGTGGATTATTGGAGGGAGCCTTTTCGATGCCATCACTGTTGGTAGATGGGCCACTTGAAATCAAATTGCCCTTCCAAAACCAAGGAACCCGATGCAACTCCCTATTCCCTGGACGTGCATCGTGGAGCTTCGAAGTCCCGCTCAGACCACTTGCAGACTAAACTTTTCGATAAGGAATCATTTATCGGTAAGATGCAAATATTCTTCCCATATTTTTTTAATAAGCTCTCCATGGATGATCTTAGCTATCTAAGAGGACATGAGAATTGGGTTTTGGAGATTTTTGGTGATTTTTGGGACCTACTAAAGAAGAAACTCGACAAACCAATACGGTCCTCTGGTCCAGGGAGAGAGGATTTGGAGGAATCTCCCCCTCACATGACAGAATCCTTTGGGCAACCTCACTTAGACAATCCTCCCCTGGATGCAACCAACACTGATTCTATTGTAGCCACATACCCTTCCTTTTTAGATCTTCTGGGTGGGAAGCGCTTGGATGTTGGAGGGACGATATATGTATTTAAGCCACCATCTTCTACTATTTCCATTGTATTCCCTTCGATATCTGGGTTGGATAGTGAGAAACCTATCCTTTCCAATGATCTCGATTTGCTGCACGAAAAGGTTTTCTCCTCTAAAGATGTGATGACAATATCCCCCCTTCAAATCTCCAATAGCTTCTAGACTTGCCCTAGTGCCAGTGACAGGTCCAATGTTACTATGAGGAATAAACCTTGCCCACAAAATAACAAGAAGGGATATGGAGCTATAGAAGCAGGGTTGGCTCCTTTTATCCCTTCTCCCCATGTTGATCAGTCACATAGTGTTGTCATGCCTTCACCTTCGGCCCTTAGAGAATATCAATCGTCTTTGGATGGTTTCTAATGATCATTTTCTCCCTTAACCTACAAGGGATTGGGGGCCCTACAAAACTATCATCCCTCAAGCATCTTTAATCCTTGGTGAAACCAGATATGATCTTCCTCCAAGAAACCTTGGTAGATTGTGAAAAGGCGGAGAATTTATTTCTACAATGTTGTCTGTCGTGGAACTGTATTGCAGTAGCTCCTAATGGAAGCTCGAGTGGTTTACTCTCAGGTTGGAACCCATCTAATGCTAACTTGTGTGCATATGGCACCGTTGCAGGGATTCTGCTAGAAGGTAGGATCAAATACATTTCTCGCAATGTGAAATTACTCAACTGCTATGCTCCATACAAGGACCGAGAGACTTTCTGGCAACCTTTGGAAGATTGTGATTTTCTGAAAGAGGAATATTTAATTATGGGAGGTGAACTTAATTTAACTTTGTTGTCAAGGGAGGTGTGGGGTTCACTGGCTAGAATTGACCCCTTGACTGAATATTTTTCCAATATGTTCATTTATGCCACTTGGCGCATGCTTGGAGAAACGGTCGATCAAGTATGGCTGGTATCTCTAAGAAGCTTGACAAGTTCTTGTGAATGAAAGTTTCATGGGAGGTCTAAAAAAGACTAGATCCTAGATTGTTAATTCAACTTTATCGGATCATAATTTGATCTGTCTACAAATTGAAGAAACAACTTCCAGGTCGACTCCTCCTTTTAAATTCAATAGTTCATGGTTTTCTGAACCTGATTTTATACTTTTAGTTTGATCCATTTGGAATTCTATGGATAGTTGGAAGGATTATTCTCCTATAATGTTGCTTGGTGCTAAGTTGAAAAAATTAAAGGAAGTGGTAATTCAATGGAAAATAGACAAAAAGAACAAGTTACTTTCTGCACTTAGGGATATTGATCAAAAGATGACAGAGGCCTTTGAGAGGTGTCCATCACAGATATTCACACCTACAGATCTATCCCTCCTAAGTTCTCTAAAATAGAGAAAGGAAATGATCCTGAAATTGGAAGAGGTCTCTTGGAGACTAAGAAGTCGAGCAATATGGCTTGAGAATCGGGATAGAAACACAAAATTCTTCCATAGATTTTCTAACTGCGGAAGAATACTTAACACTATATGGGATATTTTAGATGAGGATGGTAGTATCAAAACATCTTATGAAGAGATTCGTGTTGTTGCCTATAAACATTTTAGAGCTCAGTACAAAGAAATCAGACATGAGGACACTTACAACCAAATCAAAGAGGTCCCTAGGTTTTTTTACAGATGATGAAAGTGATGCTATGGGTAAGCCTGTCACTCCTAAGGAAGTGGAAGAAGTGGTTAGCAGGATGCCTAGGGATAAAAGTATTTGGTCAGATGGATGGACACAAGAATTAGTTCATTTCTTCTTTGATCTCATGGGGGAGGATTTGCTTGGTGCTATTGAGGAAACTAGGGTCAAAGGACATGTTCATGGATCTTTGAATGCTACTTTTATTACCCTCATCCCCAAAGTGAACAAAAATGCCACTTTCAATGACTACATACCTATTGCTCTATGTAACTTTTTTTATAAAATCATTACAAAAATTATAGCTACCAGGATTAAAGAAAAGTTGGCTACCTGTATTTCAGCTGAACAATTCGGTTTCCTTAAGGACAAACTGATTTTTTATGTTGTTGGGAGAGCCCAAGAATGTATACATACTGCCAAGGAAAATAAATTGAGATCACTCATACTAAAACTGGATTTAAAGAAGGCATATGATAAATGAGTTGGCATTTTCTTAGATTAATGTTGATCCAGATTGGATTGAAATGGGAGGTCACTCAATGGATAATGACATGTGTTTCTAGTGTCAACTTTACAATTACGGTAAACGGATCTCCTACATAGTTTTTTAAATGTCATCGAGGTTTGAGGCAGGGATGCCCTCTTTCTCCACTTTTGTTCCTTCTGATTGTGGAAAGTCTCAGTAGACTACTGAAGAAAGCTTGTTCGGAGGGTAAATTCCAAGGCATAAAGGTGACCACAGGCGTTATCATTTCACATTTTTTTTCGATGATGTTCTTATTTTGGGTATGGGTAAGTATGAAGACTGGATTTCTTTCAAATCTCTTTTATATAGCTTTTTTTTGGCCTTGGGTATGGAAGTTAATTGTTATAAATCTATTTTTCTTGCTCAAAAGATTGATGCTCACTTGGAACAAAGGTTGAAGGAGGCCTTTAATATGCAAATTCTCAATCTAGAGAAAGGTATGAAATACCTTGGTTTCTTCATTAAACCAAATGACTACATGGTAATTGATTGGACGTGGATGATTCAAAAGGTAGAGAAAAAGATTGGCCATTGGACGTTTCGATGGTTATCATTGGGGACCATATTAGTCTTAGAAAAATCTGTACTACAAAATCTTCCTGTATACTGCCTTAGTTTGGCAAATGTTCCTTCATCAATTATTAACAAGATCCAACAACTTATCTCTGGGTTCATATGGAAGGGGGCTAAGAAGACTACTAGCTTTCACTTAGCTAGATGGAACAAGATTTCAAGAGCCAAAACTCTAGGGGGTTGGGGCATTTGAAACTTAACTTGGTTTGCACAAGATCTGGTTGCAAAATCATGTTGGAGGGGATTGTTCGATTTTGGACTGTGGATTTCGGTCTTGAATAAAAAATATTTGAAAGGCACATATGCGATTTTTTGGCTGAGATCAATTTCATATAACCTCCATGTGGCTTCCAACATCTGGAAAAACTTCATGGGTTCTATTCCTCTAATTAAGAATTGGTTGGCTTGGTCGGTAGGGTGTGGTAAGAGGACCATGATAGGCCAAGACCAATTTATTGGATGCAACTCGTTGTACAGACTTTCAAATTCTTTGGTCCAACACCTCAATGGATTACAGATCTTTTCTTTAGCACATGTTTCTGCTCCTTCAACTACCCCACCTGTTTCTACACAGGTTTGGCTTGAGACTGAGGACCTTCAACTTACAGATGACTTGGAGATGGAATGGAATGATTTTCATACAATGCTTTGTTGTAGTGGAATATCTATGTTAAACAAAAATGATAGAATAGTTTGGTCGTGGAACAAAACCTCGATTACAGTGACATCCATACTAGCTTATGATGCTCTCATTTTTCAGAACCTTTCGACTAAACCGGCATGGTGGTATAAGACTATTTGGAAAACCAATATTCCTGTAAAAATTATTTTGTTTATGTGGCTTTTTCTGAAGGATTGTGTCCTCACGGGTGAGAACAATAGGCGAAGAGGAGGGGTGGGACCTTCGGTTTGCACCTTGTGTCTAAAAAATGAAGAGACTACCTTACATTTATTTGTCCAGTGTGAATACACTCAGAGAATCTGGCAAGATATATGTCGTTTGTTGAAGCTTTCCGGTTCTTGGGATCATCCATCCTTGCAGAAGAATCTGCTAAAATGGTTTGTATCCTACCCAAAGCTGAGATATGTCCCCTTCATAGTTCTATGGGGAGTTTGGAAATACAGGAACAAAATTCTATTTGAATATTTGCCTCGAAATGATGCACGGACTGTCACAAACATAATAATGGCTATAAAAGAGCATGCATGGAACAACACAAGAGATAGGATGGATTATATCATAAGCCTGATTTATTTTGATAACTCAACAATTGGGTTCTTTGATGGAGTTGTTGTTGGAGGTATATGTGGAGTTGGCTTGTTTCTCAAGTTAAATACATATCATGTGTACAGAGCCCTTTTTGCAGGATGTGAATGAAACAACATTAAAGCAAAGACCTTGGGACTATGGGGCATTCTCTTCTTTTCTAAAAGGCTCTTAATAGATCATTTGTGGTTGCAGGAGATTCTAAAGTGGTTATGGACTGGTTTGCTGGAAAAACAAAGTTGTAAATTATATCCCTTACCCCATGTAAAGCGAAGATCCTAGATCTGAAAAGACATTTCACTAGGATAAAATGCATGCATGTGCACAAACAATACAATTCTGAGGTAGACTCTCTCTAAAAAAGATCTGGTTTCCCCTATTGGTTGGCTGCATTTTGAGGAATCCCACATGGGATCTGTGATCAGTGTAAAGCATTACTATATTTTCTAAAGTACTCCATCCTTTTGTATATGCCTTTTTGGACATGAAAGTTTAATTTTGATATGTTTTTTTTCTTTTTTTTTTCTAAATGTGCGCAGTTGTAAATTACAAATTTGTGTATGGAATGAAAAATTGATAGGATATATAAGGTAGTATAAGAACAACATCAAGGATGTTATGTGATGCAATGTATACTTCTATATAGAACCCCCCAAAAAACTAAGGAAATGGAGTAATAAATTTGGTGTATTATTTATTTTTGATAATACGATATATTTTTTAATTTATTTATTTATAAAAATTTTAAGTGATTTAGAATATTTTTAAATAATTTATGATTTTTCTATAAAAATCAAATATCTTAAAAAATTTATTTACAAATATTCTTTATATGTATGTCCTTTCTTTGACACAAATCAACTTAGTTTTATGTTGGATTATTTTTCCCAACCTTTTTGTTTCTATGTTGTAAATTGTTTCAATTTGTGATTTATTTTTTAGTCAATTTTTTACTATTGTTATCTTGTCCTTATCTTACTCTTCTTTTATACCAAAAATTATGAGGTTCAACTCTCTTTATTATTGCTAGTGTGTCCTCATCTTGTTGTTCTTTTCTAGCAAAAAATATGGGGTTCAAGGCTCTTTTGTTACACTGATGATCCAACACTATTAGCTTATTCATTTCCATGGGTTTGATGTCCAATTTATTTTCCAAATTAATTAGGGACAAATTGTTAGTTAGTTTTTCTTCTAGCTCTTTAATCCTATCACTCATGTTGAGATTTGCTTCGACCTCTCCTTCTTGGGTCTTGAAACCTAATATGCTATTCTATATTTTTGTTTGAATAGTTTCTTCTAAGAATCTGAATTTGGTATAAAACATTGCCTATAACTATGTTTCGAGTTTTTCCACTCTCTACTCTCATTTTATCTAATTATTCTATATGTTCATAAAGAACCTCTAGGGTGATGTTGCTAAACCTCCCTTTAAGAGGTTGAGGTTTTGGAATATGTGGTGAAGTTCTCATATTGAAAAGAAAAGAAAATAAGAGAAAGAACTTATCCACCTAAAATAATGAATTTTTTTTATTAATAATGAATGTAACTTATCATTATATATATGAATAATTTGAGATGAGAATAGTCATTGTAGTGACACAAAGATAAGTATTATAGATAACTCTAATGCAATATATTTTAGTTTGAACCTAGTTCAACAAGTGAATGATTTAATATAAGAATTTGTCCAAAACAATTATAATTCCTAAATTAATGTTATAACTCCTTCATTTAACTTAAAAATGTTATTTTAGGTTAGAAAATAGGAAATAATTTGAGGGTGGTGCTCTTAAAACACTTATTATACTCATTTAGACAAAATGTGATTTTGTACAATCATATCCTAAAAATTAAACATAACCATTAAAAAAAATTATTATGTACTAAAGGATTTTAAATACATTATTTTAAAAACCACTAAAAAAAGAAGGAAAATTCTTTTAAAATCTTAAAATTAAGATTAATGGCTATAGTGAGATCAATTAATAATACTTATTCTTTTGTCAAATATTGCTAGTGTGATTGGTTTAAAGGGGCATTGTTTTAAATGGTGACCTAGGTTCGAAACCTTGTGATAGCGGGAGGAGACACCTAAAATCCATCCATGATAATGCTTGGTGTGGCCCAGGTCAAGTGAAATCCCCATTTGATCTTGACAGCTTAGATGCCGATGAGTCGTGGTTTCTTAGACCACAGGGTAATCCCACAACTCAGAGATACATTAGCAAAAAAAATAAAATAATACTTATTCTTTTGACAATGAGGAGGAAAGAATCACCATAACATTCAATCCAAAAGTGACCACTATAGAGAGTAGAGTGTGTCTCTTTGAGAAGAGAGGAGTGGTGATCAAAGTTACACAAAACTTGTCATACTTGTACAATAATCCTTCCTTGATATGAAAATCTTGCAAAGGAACTAACTTTGAATATGTTGGCTATTGGAGGCTTTTGTAAACTTGCACAAAATCTTAATCATTCGGATACTGTGGAGTTCGCATCTAAATTCCTATATGCAAAGCTATGACATCAATTAAGGAACGAATTGAAAGACATTCACTCAAATAATCAACCACATTATTTGTGTTTCCCTTTTTGTACTTAATAACCAAATGAAATTACTACAAATAGGATTCCCATTTGATATGCCTAGATTCTTCAATTTTGTTTTTGGATTGAAGAAACTACAAAGATAAATGATCAATATGCACATTGGTTTCTTTTCCCTTTAGATAGTGTCTCTAGTATTTGATATCTTGAACCAATGTATACAACTTTTTATCATAAGTGGAATGGTTTCTTTTTAATTTTGAAAATGTTTTTTAATGATAAGACATTGGATGACCATTTTGCATCAAGAGTGCTACAATTGCAAATTGTGAAGCATCGATCTCGATTGCAAAAAAAGGTTGCGAGAGTTTAGATAAGAAAATTATAGGTGCACTACAAAAGTTTTCTTTCAAGGTATTGAAAACGTGAGAATTATCCTTTTTCCACCTAAAGGAACATTGTTCTTTGTCAATAAAGGCAAGGTAATTTCGGAAAAAAACAATGATGAATTTACATTGGTAGAAGTTTACAAGACCAAGAAAAATCCTTAACTTAGTGAGTGGAAATAATAGGTGAATAGAGGAGAGTTTTGACCTTAGCAAGATCCACCCTAATTCCATATGCATCAATGATAAAACCGAGATAAGATACTGTTGCTTGAGAAAAAAAACACATAGATGGATGAACATATAGTTGGGTTTGTTGAAGTAGGCAAAGAAGTTGTTTCAAGTGTTCGAGATGTTCCTTCCAAATTTTGGAGAAAACAAGACTATAATCTAAATAAATGATAACAAATTGATAGTCAATCTCTACAAATACCATTCATTAATCTAATAAAAGTAGATGGGGCATTGGTGATCCCAAAAGGCATCACAAGCCATTGAAAAATACCCATTTTGGTTTTAAAAGTTGTTTCATGCTTGTATATTTTGTTTGAATCTTGACCTAATGATATTCACTTTTAAGATCAATTTTAGTGAAGAATCCTACACCCTGAAGTTGATCAAGAAAATCATCAATGCTATGAAGTGGATATCAATTTTGGATGGTCATTTTATTTAATACCCTAAAAGCAACACAAAGATGTCGATTCCCATATTTCTTAAGTATATACAAGATTGGTGATGTGCAAGGGAGATACTTAGTTTTATGAAACATTTAGACAATAAATCCTTAATTTTCCTTTTCATTTCATCACTTTGAGACATTGAAGTTCAATACAATGGGACAATGGGAAGAGAGAGTCCAAGAAGAAGATCAATTGTATGATTGATTTCTCTATGTAGACCAAGTGTTGCAGGTTCTTGGAACACATTTGAATAACATTGCAAAAGTTGATTAAAATTTTCATGCAATGTAAAAATTGTGGTATTTGCTTGTTGTTCATGAAATTGAGTCTATACTAAGATTAATGCTAGTATTTCTAGTTAATTAAGTGATTTATATGCCTACTTGTAGATGAGCACTAAATTAATTTTTTTGATCTGCTTTTAATTAGGTACATTTTAGTATATTTATGTAGTCTATATGTGTTTTTATATGAATCATAACAATTTTTCCTATCATACTGATAGGGGTTTCCAATAAACAAACCACAACAATCCACATCAGTCACATCATTGGTGATCTTATCCATAAACTTAGGACCAAAATAAAATATCATAGTGCATGTGTGTGTGATTTGTGCAAATGGACCATTATCGTCCCATCGAAGTGCATATATATGAGAATGGGGTTCCATTATCAAGTACAACTTTTTTACAGATAAAGTTTTGGATCTATTGTCAAGTGTATCTTGTTAACGATGACCTTTTCAATTAGAATTTTCTGCGAGCCATTTTCAATGATATAATCCATTGAAAAATCATATGTGAGGTGGGCATAAGTGACAAACAAACTATCACACCCCTTTTGAGTAGGATGATTGTGCATAAAATTAGCCTTATTGAGATGACCTTTCAACTCCCCATAAGTATTATCATCAGTATGGCTCTCGATAAGAGAATAAATAATTACCTATTCTTGAGACAATACAAAGAAGGATTTCTTCTTTATCATGTCCTAGTTTCTTACAATATTTATAGGATTTACTATTTTTATTGGCACCAATAGAAGAAGAAGATGAAGAGTGATTACTAGTTGTGGGAGAAGGAATGAGATTTGTGGGCGTTGTTCTATGCTTGTTGAAGGAGAATGAATGTTTTTTAGTTTTACACTTATTAGAAAGATTATCTTCAACTAATTGTGCTTGATTGTATGCAACACCAATTGTGGTGATTTTCACATAGTTCAACTCGTGATACAAATGTTTCTATAATCTACTTTTAAACGTGAGGACTTCTGGATCATGGTATCCATTGTAAATAGGCACCTCAGATTTGGTGTGTGAAGGAGATGGTTTGCTACTAGAAATATCGTTAACCTTATTAACTAATAAGGTAATTAAGTTGGCAAGTGTAATTGTTGTCATAACTCTTATAATCATCATCTTGGATGTAAAGAGAATTTGAGAAAAAAATATAATAAACCTCCAAACAATAAATGTAAATCTCCCTTTTAAAATAATATTACTTTGAAAATGATAAATAAAATTCTTTCATAAAATATGGTTAATACTTTTTACCTAAACCTCAATCATAATTTTAACACAACATTTGATGTCAATAATTTAAAAAAAAATGGAAAAAAATATCCTTCTCCTTTTTATGAAACACAATGCAAAATTTTCATAATCCTCCTTCTCATATAACTTCCTCTTTCTCATATAACTACGGAATTCACCATTTTTTAAGGAATAAACTTCAAAATATATATGTAATCTTTTTTGAAAATAGAATTATTACCATTATTAATGTGGCTATCATGCAATCCAACTCTTTTGTCCTCTAGGTAATTATATGTCTATTTGCTTTTTGCTTAATTGTCTTTGATTTTTATAATATATTTAGAAGGTTATGAACAATTTTAAGAAAATAATAATAATAATATCTTATTTTCATTTATTATATAAATTTATTTTATAAATAATTTTAAATAAATTTATTATATAATTTTTTTTATAAATAATTTGAAATAAAATTTTATGTAAATTATTATATATATGGGATTAGTTGACCATTTGCAAAATTTGATATTATATACAATTAAATGGTTAAAAAACTACTAAAATTTGATTGATAGTTGAAAAATTATTAATTAAATAATTAAAAACTACTAAAATTTGATTAATAGTTAAAAAGCTATTAAAATTTGATTGAGAATTTTGTGAGATCGTTATTTAATTTTCAACATATATCTTGAACCTTAAAAGATTACATATTATAAAATTCGAAGGAAATCTTAGAGGATAGAGTAGTGAGAACATATTCCATTAAAAGGTTTTAGATTGAATACTCAAAATATGTAGATGAGCAATAAATTGGTTGTCCTAAATACTTCTAAGTATCTTTATTAGTGTATATGTATTGTTATATGAAATAATTAGTGTATATGTATTGTAATTTGTTATATGAATCATAATAATATTTCTTATCATAACGATAAGGATTACCAAGAAACTAATTATAGAAATTCATATTAGTCTGTCACATCATAAGTGATTATATTCATAAACTTAGGATCAAAAGAAAATAACAAAGTGAATGTGTGTGTGATTTGTGTAGATGGATCATTATCCTTCCATGCAAGTGCAACTTTTCTATGGATGAAAATGTGGTTCCATTGTCAAGTGTATTTGGTCAATGATGAATTTTACAATTAGGTTTTTCTAGGAACCATTATTGATAATATAATCCACTAAAAAATCTTATATGAGATGGGCATGAGTGATGAACAAACTATCATGACCCCCTTGAGTAGGATTATGATGCATAAAATGTCATATTGAACCAACCTTTCAACTCCTCATAAGTCCTATTATTATGTGAGCCTAACTTTTATGGTGCATAAAATTAGTCATATTGAGCCAACTTTTCAACTCCCCATAAGTCCTACCATTATATAAGTCCTATCATGATGGCTTTCACAATTAGGTTTTCCTATGAGCCATTATTGAGATATAATCCACCAAAAAATCTTATGTGAGGTGGGCATGAGTGATTAACAAACTATCATGGCCCCCTGAGTAGGATTACGATGCATAAAATTAGTCGTATTGAATCAACCTTTCAACTCCCCATAAGTCCTATCATTAGTATGGATCTCGATAAGAGCATTATTAACTAGTTATTCTTGAGATGATAGAAACAATGATTTCTGCTTAAATTTAAAACATTTATAGTTATCATGTCTATAGGATTTGTCATTTTTATTGTCACCAATAAAACAAAAAGATGAAGACTGAAACAAGAAGATGAAGAGTGATTACTTGTTGTGGAAAAAGGCACAAGGCACCAGATTTGTGGGTATTGTTCTATGCTTATTAAGGAAGATGAATATTTTTAGGTTTTACATTAATTAGAAAGTTTCTCTTCAACCAATTGTTTTTGTTTGTATGCAACATTAAGAATGGTGATTTTAATGTAATTTAACTCAAGATACAAATGTTCCTACAATATTCTTTTGTACCTAAGGACTTATGGATCACGAGATCCATTGTAAATAGGCACATCATATTTGATGCGTCGGGGATATGGCTTGCAAATGGAAATATCGTTAAAATTATCAACTAATAAAGAAATGATGTTGGTAAGTTCTTCCAACATTTCATAAAACGTAAATGTTTCCATGGCTCGTAGAAGCATCATCTTGGATATAGAGGGAGCTTGCGAAGAAAAATATATTAAACTTTCCAATGATAAATATAGATATCCTTTTTAAAATAACACTCCTTTTGAAATGATAAGTAAAGGTCCTTTGTAAGAGAGTGTTAATACCTTTTGCCATGACCTCATTCATAATTTTTTTACTACATCCCTTTAATGCCAATAATTTATTTTTAGAGAACATTGGAAGAATAATACCTTCTCCTTTTTACACAAACACAATGCAAAATTTTCATGGACCTCGTTCTTATATGAAAAAGAGATTCACCTTTCTCCTTTGTACACAATGCAAAATTTTCATGAGCATCTTTCTTATATGAAAAAGAGATTCATTTTTTTTTTTTTTTTTTTTTTTTTTTGTGTAGTAAAGAGATTCATTTTTTTTTTTTTTTTTTTTCTTTTATCTCTTTTTTTTTTTTTTTTTTTTTTTTTTTTTTTATCTTTTATCTTTTAGATAAACTTCAAAATACATATGTAATCTTTTTTTTAAATGAAAATATTATCATTGTTAATGTGGTTACCATGCAATCCAACTCTTTCGTCCTCCAATCACATGACGATATTTCCATTTTGTTTAGTTTTCTCTTTGATTCCCATGATAGATCTAAGAGGTTATGAGCACTCCGAGGAGAGGCATTAGTGGATATAGTTGGACATATTTCTCTTGTTTATTATGTAGTTGTGCTTTCTTTAGGAGTCATTGAATTTGGTACAAAAATTTATTTTCAAAGTTTTGGAGACATGCAACACAAATTTAAAGCATTGAGCATTTTAGCTATGTGTGGGCTATAACATTCTAACTGAATGGAATCTTTTTACTGCATATTTTGAAGGAATTATAAGGATATTAACTATTCTTGCTTATGAAACTCCATCAAAACTTGCAACTATTTTTCTTAGGTCACTTGCATGACGTACATCATTCTTAGGAGCACCATGCTATATCCATGATGTGAAAATTTGGTTAAATGGATGCGCCAATATTTTTGCTAATAATGCTAAATTGAATTGAGAATAATACATCCTAAATATCCACATGGGTGTTATGTGTTAGTAAATTTGTTAACACAAATTGAGTACTAATAAGTAATCACTCTAGGTCACAAATTGTAGAGAAAACTAGGTTTGATCGGGAGAAAACTATGGAAATATTAAATAATGTGAATAGTAGTGGCCATATGAATTCATCCAATCTAAGGAATTTTGGATCTCATCAATGCACCTTGATTAATGTATATTAGGTTGTGAGGCTTGTGTGGAGGAAGAGATGTGAAGTTGAGGGTGCAACAAACATTGTTGGGTCTCTTATACAACAAAAAATGAATTATGTTGGGTGTCTTCTACAACAAGATTAAGAGTGATAAAGAGTGGGTACTTTCAGTTGTGTACACCTAATGGGAGAAGGCACTGATATGGAGTGGAGAATGGATTTGGAGTCAATGTTACATGTAATTATGGGGCTACTAGTGGTGAAGATTATCATTCTACAACTAGATGAATAAAAAATTGTATGAGGCATTTATGAAGATAGAATTACACAACAAAAAGAACGCAACCCCAATGTCACTTGTAGTATTTTATCACACGAGTTATTCATAAACAAAACCAAACTCAAAATGAATCGAAAGAAGGAAAACAAAAGCTAATACTTGAGCTCAACATTGGATTAGAATTCTCTAATACCAATGATGTGGAAAAAAACCACTCAAGCATAGTTCTACATCGAAGCATGAATAAAAATATCTAACCATATTTCTTTAAGAAAACATGGGCTTAAATAGGTTTACATAAAAAGAACTAGCATGCTTCTAATAACACGTAACTTAACAACCTTGAAGAGGAAATATCAACAATATACTAAAAACGGGGAACTAATTATAATAAGAGATCTAATCAGAGACAATTGGAAGTAGCCATGAGAAGAGGAAATGAAGTGGCATCACCATAACAAACCATAATAATAATATTCTATCTGTGCACAACACAAATAATAATGTGATACGAATAAATGTTAAGCACTAATAATCTCTATCAAATTGGATATTTGGTGAGTTTAATGACACTTTGATTGTTTCACCAAAGTGTGGTTAGATGTTGTTGTTGGAACCCGAAATCTAAAAGGATTTGTTAAATCTGCATGGCTTCTTCACTTGCAAAAACGATTGCTTTATACTATGCTTCCATTGAATAAGAGAAAGGGCACATTGCTTCTTATAAGCCTAAGTGGTAGGTCTAGAAACAATATTGAAAACATAAACTGTAGTAGACTTCTAAGCATCAAGGTCACCAACCCAATTGAAATTAGTGAAACCAACCAACAAACGAGTCCCCTCTGAACTATAATTTATCTCGACTTGATTTGTACCTTGAATATACTAAAGTTTCCTCTTTATTCTTTTTTATGGCTCTCATGGGGTGTTTACATACACTTATAAACAATTCAATAGAAAAGGAAATATCAGCATTTATGAGTCAAATACAAAATCCTACAAATTGACTGTAAAATGTGGAATTTACTCTAGGTGTAGTATAGGTGGCAACAAGTTTGACTCTACACTAGAAGAGAAATGGGGTTTTTCTGAAATCTTCCACGTGAAAGCAATGAATAAGGTAACATGCATACATAGACTATGAAAGGGAATATTCTTCCTAGATTTGCAAGACTTGTGACCCAAGAAAATAATTCAAATGTCCCAAGTTTGTAAAGGTCCCCTCTTTATGACTACATGCGATGCAAAGCAAGTGCAATTTTTATTTTTTTTAAGAAGGAAGGCAACGACGACAACAATTAATCAACACAACTTGATGACGAACACAACGCATGCAAATCGGGCAATAGACAACAACGACTTAACATACTAGCACATCGTACCACTGGGTGCAACATGCAAAAACCAATTAGACAATTAAACGACTAAGCTGAGGACAATCATCAAGATCGACCAGGCGCAACCAACATCAAGTGACACAAGTAACTTGAACCTTCACAGCGAGTGAGGAACGAGCACCAACAAGTGTTACAGCACAAGTACCAACATCAACTACAACGAACATTACGCCCCCGTCGATAAGCACATGACTCTGGCTAGGTTATCATTCACATCTATCAATCAGGGTGCGCAATGATCCCCTCATCAAGAATTAGGCCGTCACAAGCGATATTCGAGACAATAACTAAGGTGCAATATAACATATCTAGACCAATAATCCAATAAAAATCCAACGCACTAGGAGAGAGAATTAACTGTTAAAAATACATGAAGACTAAACCCAAGCACCCAATCGACAAGTCAACAAGACGCAAGGGAAATCTGACTACTATAACAATCATACATCACATTAAATTCTCGGCGCAACAAATTCTATTGCAAACATACATCAATTAAAGTACGTGATTAGCCATCTATGAAATATTCCCTTGAGAAACCATTCTACAATAACATGTATCAATTAAAATCCTCTCTTATTTTTCAAGTCATTTATTAATTAATTAAGATTTTATTAACAAAGTCTCACTACAATTGTCATTCACTAACATATAATTCCTTGTATAAGCCTAAGTTAAATCTTTCAACCCTATCATTACCCTTCCCAAACATACATTCCTTAGATTATGATGATCGACATATCCACACTCTTATGCATAAGATAATGAGAAACTTGGGAAATGCATGACCCTAAAATGCCTTATCAATATTAAACCACATTAATAGAAATCTATAACAATCATGTATATAAATACTGCATGTAATTCATCCCAATACCTTGTAATCTATAAACTCCTTTAATTCCCTTTTTGGTATCAACAATGATACCGTTGTCTGACATTATTATTGCTATCAAATAATAATGGTTGTCTAGCATTTATGTTGTTGTCTATTTAATGCATGATATTAGTGTCTATTAAATATATGATATTGTTGTCTATTAAATATATGATAATGTCGTCGATCAATATATGATATTGCTCCCTATTAAATGTATGATATCGTTGTCTATTAAATAAATGATATTGTTGTCTATTAAATATATGATATTGTTGTCTATTAAATATATGCTAATGATGTCTATCAAATATATGATATGGATGTCCATTAAATACATGATATTGTTGTCTATTAAATATACGTTATTGTTGTCTATTAAATATATGATATTGTTGTCTATTAAATATATGCTAAATTTGTCTATCAAATATATGATATGGTTGTCTATTAAATGTATGATATCGATGTATGTTAAATACATGATATTGATGTCTATTAAATATACTATATTTTTGTCTATTAAATGTATGATATCACTGTGTAATTAACAAAAAAGATCCATAACTATGGAACACTAAAATCCATAACTAGAATGTTGTGTAAAAACCGGGTGAAAATTGTTGTGTAAAACGCCAAGAAAAACGCCCAGGGGCGCTACCTGTGTTGGGAAAATCGCCATTTAATTCGCTATGTAATTACATTTCAAAAGAGAATTTAAAGTCTATAAAAATTCCATCTCTGCCAAGCAAATTCGTTGTGTAGTTACATTTAAAGGGGGATTTAAAACTCTATAAAAATTACATCTCTGCCAGGCAAATTCACTGTGTAGTTACCTTTCAAAGGGAATTTAAAACTCTATGAAAATTACATCTATGCCTCGCAAATTCGCTATCTAGATTCGTTGTGTTTAGAGCATAAAAAATCGTTGTCAGACATGTGTATAGATTCGCTGTAAAAAAACACAGATATTTTACCATTCCAAAATGCTGGGAATTATCAAAAAATGCAGATATTTCACCATTCAAACGTTGGGAATTATTATTAAAAAAACGTAGAGATTTACCATTCCAAAACACTGGAAATCATCATTAAAAAAAAGCAGAGATTTTACCATTCAAACGCTGGGATTTATATAAAAAAAAAGGCACAGAGATTTCACCATTCAAACGCTAGGAATTATCATTAAAAAAAAACGCAGAGATTTACCATTCCAAAACGTTGGAAATCATCATTAAAAAAACGCAGAGATTTTACTATTCAGAGACGAATCATTCATAAACGCAAAGAGACCTGTGCAAATCGTGGAGAAAACTGCATAGGTATTAATGCTATTCGCTGGGAGAAGTTAAAAAAACACCAAATATGGAAAAAATACCAAATTTGGCACACAAACTCATAGACCTTCATCAAACTTGACATTTATCCTAATAATAATGTTTATTTAATTAGGTTGAAGAAGTCTATAACCTTTTACATATTCAGAGTATCCAACAAAAATGCACTTCTTACTCTTATACTATTTTCTTTTTTCTCATCAAGAATGTGAGCCCATGCTTCACTATGTTAAGCCCTAGATATTGAGTTATTACATTTCTATTGTTACGTTGATGTCATCCTTATTGGTCAACTAGTCCCTTTAATGGTCAACTAGACCCTTTAATTGTAATTGTACCATTTGTCTCCTATATATACACAAAGGAGACCTAGTTTTCAAGATCATTTCATCTTGTACATTTGTTATATTCTAATAGGAGGTTGCCCCCTCAAAAATGCTTCTCATTCATTCTTCTCTCGCATTCTCAAGGCAGAGAGTTACTTTTCTTTCTATTTTTATGTTACTTATATTGAATGATTGTTAATAGACTGAAAAAATACAAAGGAGGGGTAAAACCTCTATTTATACAAAAGATACACTCAAATCCTTACTTATGATCCAAGATACATTGATGGGACATTTTAAGGTCCAAAATTCCTCATAAGAAAAAAAGATCACTTTGAGTAGAAAATTTGATAACCAATAGAATTTCAAAACACTAGGTCAATGACAATGTTTACTTGGAATTGTACAAGTCAAATGTGACTATGTATTCTATTTTTATTTGATGATAGTTAATCACATATAAAACCCACCTTCATTAAGATCTCGATCATATATTCTTGACATATGATGAATATTATTGGAATAATAAATTTGAAGTATTTTATATTATCACTACCTCTACTAATTAAAAAAATTAAATCTCACATTTATTGTAATTATATTAGCATTCAACCTTTGAATATTATAAGTATTTTATATTATTAATTCATTTAAGAAAAACAAATAGTATTTCAAATTATGTTGAATATTTTCACGAAAAAATAGAAATACATCTTTGTTATGTATTATCTCATTACATGTTAACTAAAAGTATTTAGTGTGGGTGCTCATTGGATGAAAAATTAAATTCTACATCCAAAAACTAATTTAAATGAACCTACAACTTAAAATATGTGAATAATGTATATTTTTTTAACACATAAAACACATTTTAGCCAACAAAATACATTTATCTTAAAACGATTTCTCTCAAATTTCCTCTAATGTATGTGTGTGAAAATATACATTTCAATATCATTTAACAACAAAGAGTATATAAAGGAATTGTTATAACATGATTTTAGTTGTGTAAAGCCTCCACAACTTATCTATCTTTGTAACAATTGGAATTTTCTACTACTCTCACCTAAGTAGATAATTCCCTCGTTTTAGTGATGGAAGAAGGTCCAACACAAGGGAGGCTTCCATGGTGACCTCAAGGGATCAAGTAGAAATATTAGTTGAGCCTACAACCCCCTATCTTGTTTACCTAAATGTTAGGTCTAGGTATAGGAAGGGTAAGGAAGGTAACGCGGTAATTTGTTTGCTTGTATGAGACAATAAACAATCCAAAGCATAATATAGACAATTACTAGTCATATAACTCATAAAGGACCTCTTAGACACTAGATGATCAATATAACCAATTGTTATTGCAAAATTAGAACATTAAGACAATGTATTTAAAAACACTAAATTTTTTGTAACAACAATAGGAAAAAGTACCCAGAAATATAGCAATTGAGCATAAGAATTAAGACTTAACATGTGCAACAACATCCAATTGTTAGACTATAATTATGAGTATATTTAGCCACTATTTCAAGTATTTATGCAACAATTAAAGTAAACCCTAGTGGTTATAGTAAACTTTTATAACAACAACAATAAATATCATTTATTTTCTAAAGTTAGAGTTAGTAGGGTTATTTAAGTCACTTGGAGAGAGAGAATGCTAATTCTTAAACTATTTTTCACCTCAAGAGAACTCTAGACTAGTGTCCTTGACTTTGTAGGGCTATGGAATCAAAGCATGCTACACTTTGAAGAAAGACTTAGACACTCATGAGAGAATGAGGTTTAAATCCTAAGGTGCAAAGAATTTTGGGCCTTAGGACAAGGATCAAATGGTTAAGATCAAAACCATAAGGTGCAGAGTCTCATGGGTCTTAGTCTTAAAACTCTTAGCAAGAGACTAAGTCTCTTAATGCTTTCACCAAACTAGGACAAACAAAGTATTGAATGAGAGAAAGACTTATGTCTCCTTCCCAGGGTTTTTTTTCTAGGACACAATAACATGTAATATGATCTAACAAGTAACAATTAGACCATGAGAAAAATTATCCAATTAAATCAAATTACTCACTTACTCAAGTCGTTATGCCAAGAGAAACCCTAGTTGCAACAAAGATCATCCAAGAAAAATGAAAAACATCTTTGATGAACATTATAATTTTTCATGAGAATATGGGTCAAGTATGGTTAGAACAAGGTACTCGGAATTTATCTAATCAAAAACTTAATAATTATACCCTATTGAAAATTCTCCATGGGAATATGGGTCAAGTATGGTTAGAACAAGGTATTGGGAATTTATCTAATAAAAAACATCGTCCACCCAGAATAATAGTTGTGAGGATGGAGAAATAATTTCCAATAGAAAATATTCAAGTGGATTTTTTTATCATTACAAAAAAAATAACTTCATGGAAAAGGAGTTGAAAGATTCTTTTTATATCTTGTAAATTCATTTAACAATTTTTTTTATCATATAAAGGAAAATACTCAACTTCACACAGTTGCAAGATATATCTAATCATTTTACATAATTATATTTCATTTCTAGCCATGAATCTATCTCATTACAATATTCAATATATACAAGAATCATATAAAATTTATCTCATACATTCCAAAATATTTTTAATATCTAAATATGTCATACTATATAAAATCTATCACATACATTCAAAATTATTTTCAATATGTGAATATAGTAAATATATAGAATACAATATTTTCATTATTTTTTTTATATGCTATATTATAGTTATATAGTTTCATGCGATAATAAAATAAAACCCAATTATGATTTTCTCAATTTCCTTCATATTTTGCAATTGAAAAAGTATGACAACTTGTAAAGATGGTGTCTTACTAAAGTTTGCTTAAGCATATTATATAATATATCATATAAATGCTCTTTCAAATGGCATTAGTTTGGCTTCAATCTAGGAATCCTTTATGAGTTATGTAGTATAAAAATATATGTTTCTACCCAAATAAGTTATAGGACTAAAAGTAATAATATTAATTTATTGATGGGTAAGTTAAAATTGAGGTATTTTTTTATAAATTCCTGAATAAATTTGATTGTATAACCACGGACATAGCATAAATTCAAAAATAAAATATTTTCAAACTCAAATATCTAAAACCTTCTATTTGAATGGTTTTTTCAAAACAATGTATTTTTAAAAGCAGATTTCAGATATACAATTGCTCAATGGTTTTTTCAAAACCATGTATTTTTTTTAAACCAGATTTCAGATATGCAATTGCTCTTTTAAAATTTTATTGGAAAAGTCTTAAAAAAAATTATTGGAAAATTTTGTAAGCAGGTTTCAAATATGCAATTATATTAGTTTAGAAATTTAAAAATTAAAAAAAATATTTTAAATGTTGAATTTTTATTTTTATTTTTTTAAATGTTAACAAAACTTATATCAACTAAAATTTTAAATTTTAATAACACATGCATTTTCCCAAAATGAACATAGCATCATACTCACTAGTAGATTAAAATCATTAATTAAATAACAACAAAAAAAAATAACAAAAAATTGCATAAACGTGTACATACATATCCATGCATAATACATAAATAAATAATAATAATTATTGATTCATAATATAATTATGAATTATCACAATAAAGGGGTAAGAACCCTATTTATACAAAGAGTAACTTAAACCCTAACTTGTACCTCAAATTACTTTTTTGAATTAATCTGAATTTTATTTAATATAAACATAATAATTATTTTAAAATATATATATTTAATATAATTATACATAAAATATTAAAAAAAATTAATGTATTCATTTATATAGAAAATAATTTATATATATTTATTTGGTGTTTTCAATGGATCATTAAATTTGATAAAATAAATAGATACAAAATCATAATTAAAATGAAAAAAAAAAGATTATATAAATAAAAATCAAGAGAAACTTTTTCACCTATTTAAGATAAATCGTAAGGAAAATTCTAACTTGTAAAACTAAATAAAATAATAGGATTGGCTTGAAGAATAAGATTGAAACTCAAATTACTTTTTTGAATTAATCTGAATTTTATTTAATATAAACATAATAATTATTTTAAAATATATATATTTAATATAATTATACATAAAATATTAAAAAAAATTAATGTATTCATTTATATAGAAAATAATTTATATATATTTATTTGGTGTTTTCAATGGATCATTAAATTTGATAAAATAAATAGATACAAAATCATAATTAAAATGAAAAAAAAAAAAAGATTATATAAATAAAAATCAAGAAAAACTTTTTCACCTATTTAAGATAAATCGTAAGGAAAATTCTAACTTGTAAAACTAAATAAAATAATAGGATTGGCTTGAAGGATAAGATTGAAATTTTTACCTTAAAACTCTTTATGAATCCCCTAATGTCATGGACAACATTCTAAAGAGTTCTACAAAGGATGAAGTATTTTCTATAGAAGACATTAAGTATTTTCTCAAAAGGAAAAGCTAAGGACATTGAAGGTACCAAGATGAAATGTTAAAATTGGAGGACCTATCCTCATCCCTCACATACATACACTCTTTAATTTAGCTACCCAACAAGGTTTCCCAAAACCTTGAACTCAAAGCCTCATTGTACTTATTTTTAAAAGTGGCCATAAAAGCAATCCCTCTAATTATAGGACCATTATGATTAGCCCCATTTTAGCTAAGCTATATGGAAGTATTTTGGAAAATAAGATCAATACATGGATAGAAGGAAATGGAAAAAGAGTTGAAGGACATTCTAGGTTTAGAGGCTAACATTCAGTTGTGGACCACCTTGTAACGTTTAGGATCATTGTAGAGTGCCATAATGATAAAATTGATCTCCTTTATTGTTTCCTTTCTTTTAGAAAATCTTTTGACATTGTGTCGAGGACTAACCTTTGGAATATCTTAGAAGATATTAAAGTCCCTTTCGCGCCAAGAGTTGTTGTAGTAAGTTTATATGAGAAATTTATTGTCAATTTTAGGAACATTGAGGGCTAGTCAAAATAAATTAACTATAATATAGGAGTCAAGCAAGTTTCCCCCCTATCCCCTTCTCTTTTCGGCATCTATATTGATAAGTTAGAAGATTGTTTGGAGGATGTAGATTGTGTTGGCCCGAATCTCACTAGTATAATCATCATCCTTATTATTTATGTTGATGATATTGTTCTTATGGCGACCTGAGTAATCAACTTGAAATCCTCAAGGACTTCTGCTCTAGTATGGGCATGACTGTGAACATTGAAAAAATAAAGGTTTGTTCGACAACATAGGTATTCCAACAGAGGACGAACACCTTCAGTAACCACTCACATAACCATATCAAATATCAACACACCGATGTTTTCACGTGGTAAAACCTCTATGGGGAAACATCCATGGCCCCAGCCAACACGACCACTTGGAGCAGTTTATTAATGCAAAGAAAAAGATTACAGAGAGATTTTACAAAAGAGTTTCTCACAATAGATCATCGACCAATGACCCTCCATGCTCTTTAAATAGAGATCATGGACCAATCGGGTGTTAAGCCATGGATCAATGGTCGTTAAGATCGAGGAGAGTATGAACCGTCGGATCACTCTATGTCGGGAACATATCGTGACCGTCGGATTTCCTAACCGCAAATGCATACTAATGCATATTAAATAAACACACTAAGAAACACACTTTTACCTAACGACATATTAGACTAAGTAGATCTTAACTAAATCCTAAGTGTCTAAATATCCTAACAAGGTTATGATAATTAATTCCAAAAATTTCGCCTATGATACTTTTGTATATGACAACAATAGCTTGGAGGAAGTGCCAACATACAAATATCTTGGAATCAACATTCACCACAAGCTCAATTGGAACTATAGCATTGAGAAAAGGATAAATGTAGGGTGAAAATCTTATTGTGGGCTTGAAAACAATTGTAAATCAACAGACCTTTGGCTTTGGGATAAGAAAATATTCCTCTTTCACACTCTTGTCACTTTGATTATATTATATGGGTGTGAAGTTTGGGGTTGAATATCTCTAGAGAATCTTGGAGAAAGCTCGAACAAATACAAAATAATTTTATAACTTATAATCTCAAAATTAAGGGAAATACACCCTATCCTATCCTCCTCATAGAAGCAAGTCTTTCACCCATCGAGAGCATTTCTATGATTAGATATATAATTTACAAGAACAAGATAAACAACATGGACGACAAGAAGCTCCCTAAAATTGTTTCAAACTCTAGCCAAAACTACCAACGTCTCAAGCGGGGATGGCTTAAAGATGTCAAATATTGGCTAAATCATTGAGGAATTCAAGAAGAAGTCATCATGCAGAGTACTTATAATATTACAAATATTATCACTTCTAAATTTAAGGAAAATATGTGGTGTGATAAAGAATTAGAAGATTAAAGAAAACTAAGATACTATAAGGAAGTGGTCAACCCTAATTTAGATGATCAAAAGTACCTCTCAATTTTGAGAAGTGTAGAGAAGAAAATCAACATTGCTAAAATAAGAACAAACTCTCACGATGTACATAATGAAACATTGGGCATTAGACAATTCCAAAAACACCATGGGATGAAAGAATATGCCATCTTTTTTACACTAAGAGGGTTGAAGATGAAAAACACATCCTCTTAGATTGCCGTGCCTATTCCCAAATTAGATCCAAATTTAAAAATATTTGTCACAATACAGACCTTCCTAACCTCCTAATCATCAAAACTATGGTGATCTTGGAACACTTCTCTCAATATTTTTTAAGCACATAAATACAATTTTAAAGAAATTGAAGTAATCTCTTACCCCCTTAAGGTATGATACATCAATTAGTGGACCTTAATCATCATCATCATCATAAAATTATTATTTTTAAATATACAATAAACTTATGTTTAAAAAGCTACCACAGCCCTAACTTATAATTCAAATTATTTTTTTTGAATTAATTAAAATCTTATTTAATATAAACATACTAATTATTTATATAAAAATTTATTTAATATAATTATTTATAAAATTAAAATAATAATAATAACAATAATTAAATCTATTCACTTATATACAAAATAGCGTATATCTATTTATTTGAATATAAAAAAAAATAAAAAAAAATTAAATATACAACAAACTTAAGCTAAAAAAAAAACTACCACAAACTTGTGTAAACAATGATATGATTTTGTATTTTTGTCATGATTTCATAATACACTCTCCAACAACATTAAGTTCTCCATAATTATATCTAAATTTTTATTAAACTAAATAAATTCTCCGTAATTATATCTAAACCTCTCTTTTTATGTATTAGGTAAATTTGAAATCAATGAAAAAAAAAATTAATATCTTAAATTTTTATTAAATTAAATAAATTCTCCATAATTACATCTAAACCTCTTTTTATGTATCGGTAAATTTGAAATCAATGCAAAAGAAATTAATATCTTATGCTGTGCAAGATAGAAATATTTAGAATTTTTATTAAACTAAATAAATTCTCCATAATTATATCTAAACCTCTTTTTTTATGTATTAGGTAAATTTGAAATCAATGCAAAAAGAAATTATTATCTTATGCACTCCAAGATAGAAATGTTTAGAATTAGTTATTTAATTATGTGGATTACTTAATTTTTGCAGAGACACATATCTCTTGGCATGCATTGGTATATATACTAACAAACCAAACAAAAATTTCAGTATCATCAATCAGGGATTGAGAAGTTGCAAGAGAAGTTGAACATGTTGCAGAGAAAGGAAAAAGTAAGATAGCATATAAGTCATTGGTATTTAGTATTTAGCAGTTTTATCAAATTTTTAAGTTAGAATTCATAATTCTTTTAAATTATATTAACTTATTATTATTACAATCAAGAATTTGGTGGGCGAAGACTTGGAGTTATTAACAATGAAAGAACTGCAACGACTTGAAAAACAATTGCAAATGGGCATAAAAAGGATCAGTGATAGAAAGGTAAATGAAACCAAATATTTATGTTTTTCTTTAGTATCTATTTAATGATTATCCAAATATGTTTTTAATATTCATATTTTTCTTTTGTATCTAGTCAATAATGATCCAAATATTACAAGTTATTTTTTAAACAACTTTCATTTTTTGCAGATGAGAATATTTTCACAGAGTTCCAAATTGTTAGTACAAAAGGTAAATCAATTTTTTTCTTTATTGACTTATTATTTTCATTAGAATACTAAAGTTAATGTTCCTTTCCTATTTTTTCATATGTAATTAGCATACCGTTATATCCTAGCTACAATATTTTAATTGCATCTATACTTGACCACGAATTCACTTCTTATTAGAGGTTTCTCTACTTAAAGATTTGCTAGCCTAGATATCTTCAAGCACACATGCAACAACCAAAGAAAAATGTAACAAATAAAGGAGAGGATGCGTCCTTAGTAAATTAAGATTTAAACTTGGTACGAGGGTGAATTCTATCTATGGAGCATGCACCTTAAAGGAGGAGGATTGAAGTAGATATAAAGAAAGTCATTAAATAGATTTGGAAAGTTTATTAAAGCATATTTAGAAGAGTTGTTACAACAAATTTGGAAAGTTTATTCAAGAAGATTTGGAAGAGCTGTTACAACATGTTTATTCTTACATGAGGTCACTCAAGTGGTTCATATTTGACGCATACCTTTTTGCTATATTTTTCATGCATTGTGGGGTGGGTACTCTACAAGAGGATTTGTTGCAATAAATTTAAGCGGTTTTGGGATAGCAAGCAGGGTGGGTACTCTACAAGAGGATTTGTTGCAATAAATTTAAGCGGTTTTGGGATAGCAAGCCATTATTCTTAGAGGGTAAGTTAGTTAAGTAAGGAAGGATTGCATGCATGAGCAAATTTATAATTGTGGGACAAGCACATTATATAGAGTTCTTGCAAGAATTTTGAGTGCATATTTCCTATTGTTATCTTCTCTCTTTATTACCCTCTTAAGGTTTGATAGATCAATTAGGTCTTAGTGGACGTTAATCATCATCATCATCATTATCATTCACTCATTCCTTCTATATAACAGTGTACATGCAATGGAAAAGGTAATGATTACTGGAAGCAACAAGTGTGATCGATTAGTTCCTTGTACCTTTCATTGCTTCGATTATTTTTTTCTTGAAGTAGTGTAGGTGAGAGCTAACATCAAGTGCTTCTGGTAGTTGGATTCTTTCATTGCAACGGTGTGATTGTACATATCCCATAATGAAGTGGTGTTGTAAAATCTTGGCTTCACCAAGGTCTTGGAGAGTTGTTGGTGTGTACCTACTTGTCAAGGATTTTTCTCTTCCTATAACCCTTAGGAATAAAGACTTGTCAACGATTTTCTTGGTTACTATTTGGATGTGTTTCATCATTCATGTGTAATAATTTTTGTACTTTTGTAGAATTTTCCTGGCTTTTAATTATGTTTTTTATAGAATTTAAGTAGTAGGACTTGAATACCTGTTCATAAAGCACTAGGTAATTTACTTAAGCTATTTAATCATTCACTAAAGAAAAACTTATTTAATTCCTTGATTTTCATGCATCCTAGGCATATAGGGCATATAGAATAAGTAGTTTAGTTTGTTCTTAGTTAATTTTCTATCATAAACTAGCAATATTAGCTTGTTGTTTTCTTGAATATTTTGCAGAAAGAGAGAGACACTATACATATTTTGAAGTGGATTTTGCGGTGCAGTTCATGAGAACATCATGAATACATAACATAATTTCATATATCTATAATTAATAATATTTTATTTACTATACATTTTACATATTTACTTGACATCATATGAGATACAATACATGTATATAAATACACGTGGGGAATGATAAGTCATGTCCTTGGAAAAGGTCATGACTTATGACAAACTTATCATTTACATTGTAATGTCTATTTACATAAGAACAAACCTATAACATATTATTACATGATAAGAAATGTAATATACTTTAGGTATATTACAAGTCTTACCCCCTTAAAACTGCTTTGTCCTCAAATCATAGGGAATGAGAAACTCTTATGATAGAATGACATTATTTTATAACTGTTGTTGATTAGACAAAGTTGAAGTCACGAGGCGATACGAAAATTGAAGTCTTGAACAATACTAGTGCTTTGAAAAATAATCAATCCATCTAAGGTGGATTTTTTCTGGAACTCTCTGATGATAAGATTTTGGATATGTTCTTCTTTGTTGGCTTCAGGGAACATATATCTTTGGATTCCTAGGAATTGTATCCTTCTTAATGTCCGGTTTAGTCTTGTCGTGATTTACTTGAGTTATCATGATGATATCTGATTTTTTTGTATTTATTGGTGCGACAACATCCTTCGACTGACCTATGACTTTATTAGTGGTGACCAACGGTATGTCAAATTCAACTAAATCTGTGGATGTTTCTTTATCATATAATGTTTGTTGAGATTGACTTCAAACACTTCCATTGATACAACTTCATGGTTAAGAACATTAGGTTTTTCCATGTCAATCAAGTCGATGCTAGTGCCCTTATCCATGGTTTGGGTTTCTTGTTGTGTCTTCCTCTTATTCTTCAATTTCTTCATATCTACAAGTAGACTTTTATTATTATTTCTCAAAGGAGAAATTTCTTCATCTTTGGAAAATAGTTCTTTATTTATAGTTTCATACTATTTTTTATGAGTTCTTTTTATATTACAAATTTTATGTTTCAACTCTTTAATTTGTTGTTGAAATTTATGAATTTTTGTATCTTGTTTCTCCATTTCAATTCGATTTTGCACAATTTCTTCATCTTTGCTAATAATAATTTTCTTCAATTCTTTTAAATTTTCCATTGATTTTGTGTGATTTTGTTGTTCATTCTGATATGAATTCGATGATAGAGCAAGGTTCTTTGAATGAATGTCTCGCAACATTATCTTATTGGTAAGGTGCTCGAATTCTATGTACTTTTTATCAATATTCATGGTAAAAGTACCTATATATTTCAACCAAGGGTTCCCTAGGACCACATCCACTTCCTTGGATTGTAACACAAAAAAATCACATTTTGGGGAGTACTCATCGATGCTTGATTCTAAATTATTAATCTAATCATCGTCATCATACTCTTGTGTAAGAGCTCTTTTAACTTCCTCTTTCGCAAGTTGTAATTTATTTGCCAATTTAATATCAATATAGTTCCAACTACTAGCGAGGTCAATGGCAATGGAAATTCTTACGATCTCATTTTGGATCCTCTGTAACATATGTATGAAAATATTGATTCGTTCCAAAACATACCCAAAATTGAATTGAACCTTATTTTCCATTTCAACTTGGTGAACTTATCTCTATAAGAAAAAGTTACGACTGTAAAAAATTTGTCTCTGTAATATATATATATATATAGGGAATACCAATTTTATTTTACTTTTATATTAATACTTTAATATAAAGTAATTAAATATTATTTCCCAATTTTCAAAATACTCTTTTGAAGTACTTCTCCTTCTATATCACTTGCTAATAAGAATAGTAATATAAAAAATTACACGTGAATGGTTTACAAAAACCATGGGCATGCAAACCACCAACGGTAAAATCAATTTTTTATTTATTGGGGAAATCAACAACTAGTCGGGCACATACTCACGTGACATGTGGTCATGTTATCCGACTACATACTCACGTGACATGTGGTCATGTTATCCGACTACTACCACTATAGTCGGTGGTGCCCAATAAGTAAACGACCAAGTTGATATGGATATTGACGATTCAGGACCTGTGGTTTGACTTTCCCCTACAAGAAGTCCTAGCCCGCATATTGCAGACTTTCTCCGACAAAGATTTCATGTGGATATGCAATCACCAAGGGTGTGGTTCCAAAATGATAATGTTGGTCAAATAAGAGACACAGTGCTAATTGAAGCATAAGGAAATCAACTGGAAGATATAGTACTTCATGTAAGAGACCTCACATACTTCGCCCCCTTACTGAATCTACTATTGGAAATTCAAATTCAACAGATAGAGAAAAAAAAATCGACGCAACCCTGTATAGGACGATTCATCGAGTATATAGACAAATCTTGTCAGATAGATGTTCCAAGTCCAAACAATGAACAAGTACATTTAGCAATTGAATACATCCCAACTGAAGATCAACAATAGATCATACTAATCAAGTTGAATATTTCGACTTTGACTCAAGAAAACAGTTTGACTTCCTAGTCGACTTCAACACAAATCCTTGCAATAGTTCTAGCCTCGAAAAAATCCAAGAAAGTAATAATGAGACTCAACCACATCCCAATCTACGAAGGAGATTAGGATTCCAAACCACATTGGTTCGTTTGTGAGAAATTTTGGGATGCAACAGACAAAACCGATAAGGATAAACAAATGGCACAATTTGGTGTTGCACTTCGAGCCAGGGCTCTTACCTGATTTATGAATTATACAAACAATAAAAAACGCTCGAAGTCAAAGATAAAACAAAATTTCCTCGAATTCTTCAAAACACAAGACATCATCCACCTTGCGGCGCAAAAATTGAAAGAAATAAAGCAGAATCTAGGTGAAACCATCCGAGAGTATGATAAAATATTTAAATACCTCTTGAGTCAAATTCCTTATGCAATTGATGAAGTACTTCTTGTACAATGGTATGCAGTATGCCTATTGCAAAATATTAGAGTAGCATTATGTATGTACGGTCTCTTGACATGTGAAGAAGTCCTAAAAATGCACAATGAATAGAAATGGATGATGAAGGTGTTTCGAATTCATCAATTACTGAAAAATGACTAGAAGAAAAACTTGTGGAATTACAACAATCAATTAAGAACATGTCTATATCTCGTAATGAACTATGGTGTACAATATGTTCCAATGAAGGCCATACAAAATACTTCTGCAAATTCAGTAAAGCATTATACCCTACAGTCCGTTAGATTCATATTGAAACATTTTGTGATATATGTGGAGTAACAAATCATGCTACAAGGGACTTCCCACACAATCTGAGAAACATGCATTCAAAGTGGTTCCATATATGTGAAGAAAATAATCACTCAACTCAAGAATGTCGGCTAAATGGGAAAAACTGAAAAAATATTTACTCAGTATATCACTCAGTATACAAAGGTCGAGGTCATGGAGGCTATCAAGGCCACAAATGAGGAGGACGAGGCAACTTCAGCGAAGGACGAGGTCGATGATGATATTACTACCTAAACTATTGGAAAGATGACCACATCGATCCAAATTTCCCAATCAAAGACATAATTGATCTCAAGTTTTGTAACATTTGTGGAGTGGGAGACCACTCACTCAAAGACTGTCCAATCGTGTTAGAAACATTAATGAAAAAAAAAATGTAAATCTCTTGAACACAGTGCCAAAACAAGATATTTTGAATTCAAAGAAACTCCATGTAGTAACACGCTCGAGAGTCGGTGAAGAAATTTTTTTAGAACCAACAAATCGATAAAAAGGAGGCCGAAATAAATATGTCAACCGAGAATATGAATAAAAACTAATTAGGGATGCAATGAAATTCTTTATAAATATCGACCAGGACAAAACAAACAAGGGATAACATGAGAATATTTCAAAAATTGCACTAGACAAATTTCTACAATTATTGAAAGAGAAACAATCGGTCGGTCAGTTGATCGACCCATTGAGCATTTTGAGAGAATATAAAGAAGAGAAAAGACCATTCAAATGTCTACATCGGTTATCACAGGAAAGACAAACAAACGAATTCGACCCACAAGTCGACCTTGAAATTAACGGACATTTAATCAAACAAGTCGCAATCGACCTTAGATCCCAAGTAAAATCATCTCGAGAGAAACATGGATTTGACTCAGGAAACCCTTGCTTCAACCTACAATGAATTTTCTTAAGCTACCAGATCAGAGGTTCATTGAACCAATTGGAACACTTAAAAGTGTAATTTCATCTATAATGGGAATCCCGACATGAGTCGATTTCGAAGTAATCAATCTGGTCGAAATAATTCATGCCTACCTTGCATTAGTAGAATGACCTTGGGGTCGAAACATGAAAGATACAATCTCACTCAAGAGAAATAAAATCAAATTGAAAGGAAGTGGTAGAAAAATCATAATCCCATTAGATCGAAAGGAGGGAAAACCATGGGTCGAGACATGAGACGAAGCTCATGAAGCTCAACGAATATACCAAGTAATGAATGAGAAAAAGGATAACATAGAGCCAAATAGTGAAGGAGAAATCCTAGACTGGTCTCCATTGTCAATAGGCCAAAATTCAAATACCAAATTATACAATTGGCAAATGGAAAACTATGAAGCACAAGTGAAAGAATGTTGGTCGATAGAAGCAATACCAATCAAGTGTTCCAAAGCATGCTTCTCGATACAAGAAGTACCTATTTTGGTCAAATGGAATCTCAAATAAACATCAATACTAATTCTGACACACTCACAAACAAAAAAAACCCTATGTTTTAGCAAAAGGAACCCCCAATCGATGCATGTCGATGAGATTTCAAACTTAATCAGAGATTGGGGGAGAGTACAAGGTCTAGTCGAATCTTTTATAGGCCAAGCATCCTGATGGTGGGAGACACATGTGCCTCGGCTGCAAACATGGAATATTGCCACCCTTTATTTTTTTGAAATATTTGGTGGGAAAAAACTATCAGTGAATATTAACATCCTGACTTTTGAACCTTGGTCTGACCCAGTCACTCACATCCAACAATGTAAAAAAGAATGGAGGAAAGCGGACTATAGGGATGAGAGAGTATGGCCACATATGTTTCCAAACACCTTGGATGGCATACCCCACAAGTGATATAAAATTGAAGAAGCATGTGGTCACACATTCGACTGGAACGAAATGAAAAATAACTCCCTTAAAGACTTTGAATTCAAACCTGAAGAAGCACTGTTGTGGGAAGCAGAAAGAGAGATAAAAAACTTTTTAGAAAAAACCAAGTCCCCAAGAGATTAAGAAAAAAGGAAAAGCTAAAGTCTATATGGGATCGACTTCGACTTGTAATTTAATATCGACACATAGTCCAAATAATATCATAGCTCGTCAGATAGACATGGAAAACACAAGTTTTCCCAGACATATCTTTCGATGGAACAAAAAACCATCGAGGAGTACAAAACTATGTAAAAATAGTCTACTTTGTGACCAAGGAAGAAAAGGAAGAGAAAGACGATACAAAAAATCTTGACTTCCCATCAAGTTATAATCAATTCATAGAAGGAGAATGCCAATTAGATGAGTCAAAAGAACCCGAATGGATGGATGCGGAAATCAAAACCAAAGAATTCGACATTTCAATAGATGATCGACCAAAAATGGACAGAATAGGTGACTATTGGTCCAACAAGAAAACAATGGAAATAGTCGACCTACTAAATGAAGAGCAGTATGTCTTTTTATGTTACTACAAATACCTCAAAGGATTGGTACAAGATATGGGTGAGATGAAAATTGACCTCATCCCTAGCGTCAAACCTGTTAAAAAATGACCATATAAGTTGGCACACAAATACAAGCCCATTATCCAAAAAGAAATTGAATCAATGCTAGTTGCTAGAATGATATATCTGATCGACAAATTGGAATTGGAAAACCCCATGGTCATGCAACCCAATAAGCATGACCCAAAGAAATTAAGAATTTGCGTTGACTTTAGAGGACTAAATAAACTCACAGTGACTGATCCATTCCCGACGCCATTTGTTGATGAGATTATTAATGAAGCAGCAGGACATGAATGTTATCCATTCACCGAGGACTTCTCCAAATACAATCAAGTACCTATAGCAAAGGAATATCAAGAAAAAACTACATTTGTTTCTGAATTTGGATCATTTGCATACAAAGTCATGCCATTTGGACTAAAAAATGCCCCAACAATTTTCTCTAGGATAGTGATAAAGGCATTTCAAGAATATATTTATAAAATTGAATGGTTGTGTATTTCGACGAATGGAATATATACAACCTATTAAAATACCACAGAAAATGGTTAAGAATGATGTTGGAAAGATGCAGGAAAATCCAATTGTCTTTAAATATCAAAAAGTGCATCTTTACCACACCTATAGGCATATTATTGGGCCATATTATATGCAAGAAGGGGATAAAAGTCAACATGGACAAAATTAAAATCATCCTCGACTTGAAACCACCAGTCAAGCAGAAATAAATCAAAATCTTCCTTGGACATAAGGGGTATTACAAAAATATCATCTGACACTACTCCGACATCACGTTCCCAATCAATGAGCTTTTAAAGAAATAATTCAAGTTCCAATGGAGCCAGGAATGTGACAAATATTTTGAACTATTAAAAGGAAAATTGGTAGAAGTGCCCATCCTACCATTTCCATAATGGTAAAGGAAATTTCATGTTCATGTCGATGCCTCAAGTGTCATTGTGGGTTCGATCCTAGCCCAACCATATGATGGTATGGTTGACCACCTGAACGCATATGCCAGTCGGAAATTAAATAAAGCAGAAAGGAATTATTCGATCATTGAACGTGAAGCTTTAGCAATGATTTTTTCCTTGCAAAAATTTCGACATAATCTATTGGAAAATCCATTTACATTTTTCACAAACCATCAAGCATTGAAAGATCTACTCAATAAACCAGCCCATCAAGGTAAAATGTGTTGATGACTACTACTCTTTCAATAATTCAACTTCAAATTAGTATTCTGACCAGGAAAGAAGAATGTCGGCCCAGATCATTTGTCCCGACTAGAAACTGAGGAAGACATGAAATGAATATATGATGATTTACCGAATGTGAATCTATTCAGGGTTGAAGAAGTTCCCAAAGAACTAGAAGAAATTACAAATTTTCTAGAAGAAGGGAAATCACCTGCAGATCTCCCAGCCAACAAACGAAAAATCCTAGCCATGAAAGTTGCACCATTCACTCTCGTGAATGGATATCTTTACAAGTTAGGACACAAAAATATTATACAAATATGTGTATTAGAGAATGAACGTTAAGACATCATTAATGAAGCACACGCAGGCCCAGTGGGAGGTCAATTTCAAGTCGGCATGATAGCTAGGAAATTCCTCAAGAGAAAAATGATCAAGAATATCATCCAGCAAACCAACCATGAGCTAACCACAAATAGACAAGCAAAAGGACTCTAGTAATGCACGACATCATCACATCTCTTCTTTCTCTACTTCTCTTTCTCATTCTCATTTTGTAAAGACTTTTCAATGTACTAGTCACACTCCCCCCTTGCTCGAAACGAGAAAGGAATTGAGGGGGGGCATATGTTGTAGGGGCTAGTCAGCCTCGACGACTAGACCCAACATTCGACTAGCCAAGTTTATTGTAGTAGTTGGTTAGAAAAGTTGGTTGAATAGTCGGTTAGATTCGACCAACTGAAAAGTTAGGAAATGTAATCGACTAGTAATTGTACTATATATATAATGGAAAGATAGAAGTTGTTATTAATATAATAAAATGCTTTGATGGTTCTCTCATATCACGTGTATGTCTATGTGTTCATCTCTATGATGTTTTAGAGTGTGTTTCTCTATGTAAGGATCTATCAGTAACCATCTTGAACTTTCCCTCATACTACAACAAGTCGTCTACATCACTTAAAGAAAATCTTTGATGGGTGTAGGAAGTATGGGATTCCTATAAATAATAAGAATAGTGTATTCACCATGGCAGAGGGAAAGTTACTTGGCCATATCATCTCAAAAGATGGAATACTTGTTGATCTAGAGAGAACCA